>BDUI01002199.1:102352-129534 GCA_002335545.1 Apodemus speciosus | reverse complement strand
CATAAGAATGGAGTTAAATGTTTTTGCTGCAGCAGGCTAATTAACTATCCAATATTGTAGCTTTCAAAAATGCAAGTTCTGACATTAAAATAGTTACAGGTCTCCAGGCATTGGCCACTACTGGTTTTGGTGAGTTTTTACTTCTCTGGGAAATAGCTATACATACACTTTATACACACACACACACACACACACACACACACACACGCACACACACACACGTATATATGTATGTATTTGTATGATCATAGCCTACTGACCACTAAGTTTGAAGTTTGGCTGAATTCATGATTTTATTTGTAATCTTCACAAAAGAAAAAAAATTAGATTTGCTTCTATTTAAAATATAACACCTTTTCAGAGCTATTTCATAGTCTTCAGAGTAAAAGATAAAATACCACAGTGAAACAAAATTTAAGGAAATATTTTTCTAACTAGAATTTTAACAGTGATTTGAATATACTTTTCAATTGTCTCTTTTATGATATTTTGAAGAAAGGTCTATTAGTAAATGAAATTCCACTAATAATATTTATTTTTAGCTTTTAATATATTTTCTGCTAAAAAAAAGATCAAGTTGTCAAGAAAGGAAAATATTACTGRTTTGTTATTACAAAAACAATCGATAATTTTTAATTCACAAAGGATGAAAACACAAGACACTTATCTCATTGTACATACACTATTACAATACAATTATTAGTGGTAGACCAATACAACATTAAAGACTTTGCATACACACATGTACTTTGAAACAAGAAACACAGGACAACTTTAAACCTTTGACATGTTCATGATCACCAAGAGAAAGAACACCACAGATCATAGATTTGAGTCTAATTGATTTCCTGGTACACAGTCAAGACACAAGAGCCCTAAAGCACACTGCGTTATTAATGGCATCTTCAGGTCTATACATTCTGGTTTACAATTTCTCCCCACTCAAAGCAATCTGCGTGAGCTGTCAAGCAGCTCAGTCTGTTACCTACTTAAGAAGATTACAACAACACACACAATATCTTAGCCACAAGACTTAGAAAGGTTTTGGGCAGATCATTCACACAGATTGTTCCCCAAGAAGGCAATCTGGAAGTTATAAATGCAATCCTAGGAAAAAGAATCAAGGTCAGAAGTCATTTCCTTTCAAACACTGATGATGAGGAAGTGTGTGGTGTTAGGGAAATGTTGGTACAGGAAGAACAGAAAACACACAGAGTGAGAAAAGTCAATCTGCCACAGGAAATATGGATTTGGTTGATTTTCTAAAATGAGGTATAAAAGTATGTCAGTAAATAAAAACAAAACAACAACAAAAGAACCAAAATGCACATTTTCAATAGAAAAAAACTCTAAGCATATTGTAGTTTCCTTTATTAGATTAGACATTTCATATACAGCAGTTAATCTAGAAAAATACATTTAAAAATCTTCAACAGACCATGCCTCCCTGTAACAAAACCTTCCAAACCCTGTTTTATTGTACAAATCAATCTACATTAGTAATGTAAAAAGAAAATACTCAAATTTGCAGTGTCATTTTCTATCCAACATCCAATTTACATGTTTCCACTATTCRAGCTGGGTTAGAATTCTGAAATGATTTTCCTAATGTCTTCTGTACATATTAAATAACCTAAGGAGCTGCTCCTGTAGTGTGTTCACTATTTAGTAAGTCTATTCAGTATCTCCCAGTACCATTCTCACTGCAGTGGTCTGCCTGTAAATGTAATTAAAACCTAAAAGTGCACAGTTTAACTTTCCCAAATAATGGCCTCTGTCTGCAGGAGGCCTAATATTCATGGAAACAGTTACCAATGTCATGATTAGAAACATTGAGTTAGATGTACTCTGAGCCTATACAACACAGTTATATACATAAGGTAAATTATATTAGGTGCTTAGCCCATTCTTACATCAAACAATGTCTGTTTCCACAGGGTCATACCAAAAACTCAATATGGCACTAAATATAATAAGGATTGTTAGCTATAATTCAGTACAGCAAGACAGGTACCAAATACCCTGATTTGACTTAGACTAACCAGAACTCCAGTATATCACAGTGTTTTAAGTCCTGTCAGTGTGCTGCTCCAACAGACAGCTAAGGTATTTAGCAAGAATGCTGTGAGACAGTAAATTAGACAGCAAACCCTCACACCCAGGGATTCTATCTGGGTTATGAGATTCAGAGCTTAAGACTGCCACTCATGCAAAACACCCTGAAAAAAGGAGTACACAGGTTTCAAATCRATCAACTTCATTTGTCTTAAATGCCCACGAGCATTTTTAAAGTAACTGACAGTATCATTGTACCAAGGAAAGAGCTTACGAACCATGAGAAGGAATCTACATTATCCAGTTTGGAGACAGTAAGGACAGTAGTACCACAGGGGACCCACATGGCTGTCCTTACCAAATTATCCAGTGTGCAGACTGGTTAGAATTCTGAGTTTTGATGTTTACTGGTATTCAGAGGACGGAATGCAAGCATCCAGGATAAAAGGAATCCAAGGTCACAGTCACAGCTTGCTGTTTGCTTGCAGCGAAGCAGCCCGTGAGGCCCAGCTGGTGCCTCCACTTTCCTCTTCCTCTCTGAGGCTCAAAAAGTGCAAAATCAGAGTCACTGCTTGGTCCAAAACGAAACACACCACGTGTAAGACTTGAAATCTTGGAATCCAGCATCTATTCCACAGGCTGCCGTTCCCGAGAGTCAACGTCCAAAGACAGTGCTCAGCTCCAGGAGAATCAGCTCCACAATCTGGTTCTGGTACACAGTATGGACCGCTATATTACCAGTCTCTCTTTCTGGCTTTAGAAGGGTGGGGCCGAAAACAATCGCTATGCTCTGATAGGTCATTCGGTTTTTTTCTCCATTTTCTATAACCCTAGGAGAGAAAACAATAAAACCTTGAATTGCATTACGAAGCTAACAGTCTGCATTTCGAAAGAGAGCTCAATGTGCTGGATGACACATCCATGTTTAGCCATGGAGCCGTCCATCCGGCTGCTACGATGAACCTTGTTTTGGCAAACTTTAAATGTGTGATATTTTAGCTGTGTTTTCAGAATTGTTATAATTAAGTAACAATAATCTATCCTTTATATGGGGGGGGATATTTCATCAGGGACTAGAATTTAAAACTTTCTATTTAATCTTATTAAAATTTTCTCTCTAACTGGTACTTTATTATTTACTTTTACATTTGACTTATTTTGTGTGTGTGTGTGTGGGGGGGGTGTATCTGTGTGCACACACATGCCACAAAGCACATGAGGAAATTAGAGGACAACTTGTGAGAGTCTTTCCATCATGTGGGTCCTGGGGAGTGAACACCAGGACATGCCTTTACATGCTGAGCCATCTTGCCCTCCCTACTTTACTATTTCAATGTTCTTTGTATAGTATGAACAAAATCATGTTTAAAGTAGTTGTACGGTAGTAATCTTGAGCAATGAAGGTTGTTTTAAAAAATATAACAGGCCTCACTTAAGCTATCTCAACCTCTGTTAACTTCAGTCTTGTCAGAACACCTTCTGTGTGATGAGCATTACATACATAAAAAATACATACATAAAATATTTACTTTAACAAAATCTTCACACCAAAGCATTTTACCAGAAGAAATAGACACTACCAGTTTCCATCAGTATCAAGTTTCTTTTCAATTTACAAAGACAGCAAGGGACACATTCGGGGACAGAATGAGGCCTAGATGACCCTGCCTCCCTGTGCTCTCCATGGTTTCATCCCACACTTCCCATCTTGCACGGTCTTACCTTTTGAGGTGTCTAAACAGAATCTGCATTGTATCTTGATTTGGCTTTGGCAACTGTCTGATTAGGTCCTTAACCGCAGTGACACGCTGTCTAGGTTCTTGTTCTACAAAAAAAGTAATAAGCAGATAGTTTGTAACAAATTCTTACAGAATGAAAGGCAATGACACAGTCTGGAAGCTAGAATCTGGTACTGCACAGTGACATCTGGTGGCTGTATTTAAAATCTCTAGAGTTACACAACCTATTGAAAAAAAACTTGTTTAAAAAAAAGTCTGAATAATGCAATAGCTTAATCTGTAAAATGCTCTTCAATATTTAGAAAAAAACTGAGCAGAGCAGCATACTTACTAATTGCATTAACAAAATCATTGAAATGATTAAATGTAAAAAGAGGTTCTGGTAATTCTCGAAAAAACATTTTGAGTGCTCCCGTGATGACATGAATGTCTTCCCATTTACTGTCATTCAAGTCCAACTTCTCATCTGAAAAACAGCAGGAATAAGACAGTATAAAAACTGCTTTGAACCAGTTCTTATAGTCATGGGCAATGCTTGTGGGCATGAAAGGAGGGAGTGCCTTCTTACCATGGTTGACCGCAAACCTCAGCTTCTGGATCACCGCGAGGTTGCCGCTCACTCTGTAGATACCATCAACATCTAAACCTAAGAGGAAATAAGACTTCGTGTTTGACAGAAACTCGTTTGTGCCTTCTGAAGAGGCATAAATGTCTCCATCTGGGGATTTCATCACAATGCCCAGGCTGGCCTTGAAATCCTGGGCTCAAGTGATCCTTTGCTTTAGCTGTCCAAGCAGCTGGAGCTGCAGACACACTGCACCCAGCTTCAGAATTCACATTCTTAACATTAGCTAAAAATCGACACTTGGCAGGGTTGATTTTTAGAGGCAATGATTTACTCTGAATTCTGTTTAACAAATAGCAGCAATTCTATATTTTATCAGGTACACACTGTAGCTAAGCTCATGAAAAAAAAAATCTCAGAAAACCAACTGAGAAAAAAATTAGTAATACCTGGAGATAGAAAAAAAAAAAGATCAACCCATCCATTTTTTTGTACACGATTTTATAATGTAAGTGCACATAATGATGAACCCAGCACTCCTTTCACAACTGTCTGCCACACCAACTGCTTATGGTAGAATTATCTAGTGGTAGAGAACATATCTCATGATAATGCTTTCAGATATGGGCCAGAATCATTTGAAATTCATAATTAAACCTAAAATTAAATACTCATTAAATAACAAAGCTGTGCATATTTAACAAATCACATTTCTAATGTGCTATTAATCATTTAGCTTTACACAAAGCAAGTAAACAGTGCAGAGCCTTGACTGTTACACTGACAGAGTCAATGAGCAAAACATCTGAGACTGGAGAAGTTACAAACTAGGTAACGCAAGTTGCTAACTGTGCCAGATGCTTCTGACACACGATGGTGTGACTATAGTCCATACACTGCCAGTGTATACTACAAGAAGGTAGAATGATTACATGTTAAATTCAAATAAAATTACCAAACAGTTGTGTTCTTCTCGGGGACTTCTGTATTTAGATACTTTACAGCTGAGCTCTCCTTTCTGTTGTAACACAAGCATTCTCCTAGGAGTGAACATCCTTGGAGCACTCACATCGGTATATCAGTCCTTGAATTTGGCTTCAGTCACCACTGCCTTAATTTAAGCACTGGCAACTCCAAATGACTTGGGCAGATAACGTAATGATATATCAAACACTAAATGACACCTGAAGACCTTACAAAATGCTTCCTTACACACACACACACACACACACACACACACACACACACACACACACACACACTTCAGGACTGTAGGATCTTCTGGTTGCCTCACTCAAAAAATCCCTTAAGGGCTTTTATTATACTTATTTACTGTGTGTGTGTGTGTGTGTGTGTGTGTGTGTGTGTGTGCATGTGTGACGCACGCGAGGGTCGGGGTAGGGAGTGTCATAGAGCTTGTGTGAAGGTCAAAGAAAATAGTTCTTGTTCTCTCCCAGGTCCTTGGGCCTTGTGGCTAGCACCTTTATCAACTAAGCCACCTTGCTGGCCCAGATCTAGGAATTTCAATGCTGAACCAATGGGTGGTTTTGCTTAATGTGAAGAATAAAACTTGGAGGTCTTCTCTTACCATGCTCTTCGACGTGTTCAATGCATAACTTCACAAACTTTGGCACTGTTCCATTTTCCCTCTGACACAGATTAGCAAGATTAGATCCAAATACCTGATCTGAAAGAGATTTTTTTTTTTTAAATGAAGCATCTTGCTAAAGGTCAGTTCAGGAAATGACTGAGTCCTTCAGAGTGCAAGAGGAAACACGCAGGGATCCTAACACCATTCACATGTGCCCCCTTCGGCCTCACAGCAGTCTTCCTGAACTGTGGGAAAGCTTTGTATTTCTATTCCTCCTATAGAGAGCGTCTCCCTTTCTTCACTTCTGGTCCCAGGCAAAAATCCCCTCAGAAAAATCTGAGTATCCATAACTAAGACAACCGATTTCCAGTCACTGTCACTTGTTTTGAAGGCTCTGAACAGCAGACCGACCTACATCCTTTCTCTGGAAGTCCTTATCTAGAACCCCTATGATTGCTACAGTGCAGTGTGTTGACCGGATGCTGCTGGTATTCTAATGCTAACACTGGCTCATAGACCAAAGTAATGCTGTGTGACCTGGCCCCCCAAATTATTTCTGATTGGTGAGTAGAGATGCTGACAGCCAATAGCTGGGCAGAGGAGACATACATGGAGTTTTAGGATTCTTGGGCTTGGGGGTGGGGAGTCAGAGGAGAACCAAGAGGGAGAGAGAGGAAAGAGAGAAGGAAGGGAAGYGAAGGGGGAAGAGAAGCCATCATGGGTTAGGTGAGTCATGAAACTGTGGTGCTGAGGGCTGGCCAGCTGGAGGGAAGAGCAGCCCAGACGAAACATAACTAAGTAATAACTGGTAGGAAAGTAGAGTCTAATAGCACAGATGGTAGATATCTGCCTAGCTCCTGTGCTGGTTAAGGCTTACTGTAAATATAAAGGTTATAAGTGTCTTTTATCTGGGAACTAAATGGTCAAAAGTGGGGTAGAAACCCTGGATTGGGATTAAATACATTTACATTATTTCATTTGTTTGAAGTGATTATTTTTATTTTATGTCTGTGCGTGGGTATGTGCCTGTGAGTGCACTGTCCACGGAGGCCATAGGCATTGGATTCCCTGGAGCTGGAGTTACACAGGAGGTTGTATTGTAAGCTGATTCTTATACATTCTAGAATTACTTATGTATGCACTTAATGGCACTCATCTTTGTTTTTCAACCGAGAAGATGCTTTGCAAACATGTTTAATGAAAGTCTGTTACAAACTTAAAACCAGACTCATATATGCGCATTGTGCATTACCTTCATTATTTCTGAGTATATGCCTAGTTTGAGTTACAAATTTAAAAATGTAACCTTCTGAGATAAACACAATTATAAGTAACTGTTGGTATACACAGATATATGTGCTTTTAAGGAACACTTTTCTCTTTGTTGGTGTATTACAGTGATCATAAGTTAATTAAGAAACATACAAAATAATCAGTGGGAAAAATTTTTAATTAATTTTAAACTTAAGTTACAGCTAAAAGCAAACAATCAGGAACAGAGCTATTGGCTCATGCTCCCCTCGGGCTTTTAGCAGCTGTCTATCTCATTTCTAACTTCTGACCCTTGCGATACAGAACCAAACCCCACTGTCATGGCCTCTGAGACCACCACTGCCCAACCTGCATCTCATTTGTCCTCTGACACAGGCTTCAAAAATGGGAGTTTGAGATTTATATCTGGCTCCAACACTTTTTAAAAATCAGTGTTAATTATTCAAATGCTTTTCATCTCTGTAGCAGAAAACTTAACAAAAAATGGAAATATTGGATATATTCAGTTTCAACTTCAAACACTTATTTCTGACTCCGCCAACATTCGTCACTGTGGGCACCACTTCCCCTCCATACCTTTGATGTAACCTTTCTCACGAACAGCTTGCAAAGTGGGGCGCCGGGTAAGAAACTTCTTTAAGTTTTTCTTAGTTTTCTTCTGCTCTGAAGAATCCATGCTGGATCCTTTCATTGCTTAAGACAAACAGACAGAATGTAAAACTTCTCTAATTAGAGTTGTTCCATAGATGACACAAAACATATAAATTCCATGATCAAAACTTACAGAAGAAATGGTTATTCTAATTTTAAGTAAAATTTTCATTTTTATAACTAAAAGTTATAAAATGTGTGTGTATGTAAAATATTTATTATATTGATGGAAAACAAAAGAAGTGACTTTATAATCACTTAATTAGAAGGCCAGAAAACTCTTAGGTAACTAAGCATGTGGATTAGTTAAGCCAGAAAAGGGGTGGAGTCATGGCTAATGGCCAATGATAGACTTCACAAGACTCTGATTTGAAACTCTCTTTCTTAAAGCTGGTAGCTTAGCTCTGCTCCCCGGTGTGTGCTCTGGCGGTCCACGCGCATGGCTGTGTGCATGAGCACGGGACACTGAGCTGGCTGCCTGGGGCCTGGAGTACGGGTGGGGCTGTGGAACGATTATCCCTTGACTTCAGACTTCCAAAGTCTAAAACTCAAATTTTATACAAAATTATATATTTTTAACTCAAAAGAGTCCAGCTTCCAAGAGGCCTCAAGAGAAGTGTACTATATTTTCTCTTGAGGTATCTTGCCTTACAATTATTGTATCACATGAATGCATTCTATGGTTAAAAGTGACAATGAGTTAAAAAATAGCACTCAACTAACCCTGTCACTTTTCTAATACTGAAGGCTGCATTTCTATGGGCATTTATCAGCCAACGAGGAAACAACTCACAGCGAAGTTTTTTCGGCTCTTTCTGGTCCTTCTCTTTCTCCTGCTTCTCCACCCCTGGTGAATCTGGTGTCTCCTCTTCAGCTGCTTCATCGGCCTCGGCTACCTGCAGGTGTTGGAAACACATTATTACTTCTAGAACTGCTGTAGCTGAACAGCGTGTTTTTCAGAATGACTGACTCTTAGCAGTGATTTTAGGAAAACAGTACAGTATACATGATTTAGGTGTCTGATCAATCTTTAAAGTCATAGAGCATTAGGTAAAACTGATTCATTTGGCATTGCACGTGGGTGGTGCAAACAGCACTTAGGAAGATGTCAGTTATAAAAGCCCACACTTACACCCCTGGACAGGACAGCCATGTTGCCTGTGACAACAGTTTAAGAGCACACTATTACAGTGTAGAGACAGCAGCAGGAGACAGCTAACGCTCACAGATGTTAGGCACTGAAAAGTGCCTTCTTACATCTACTGGAGCCTCACCAAGGAACCCTGTACAGGATATCAAACAGTGGACTACATTTCCAAGGCTAAGGACTGCCTCCCTTCTCACTGAGGTTATTTCTGTCTATGCATACGTAGAGAGGGGCACCGCCATTTGTTCTTGCACAGCTCTCTGTCCCACAAGGCCTGTCCTTCCTCCCTCTTCCTCAGTGCTGTCCTGGCATAAAGTGTCCATGGTATCCTTCACTTCCTTCTTCAACAAAGTCTTGGGTATTTTTAGCCTCTTTTATTTCTAAAGGAATTTTAGAATAAGGTTCTCAAATTCTACAAGTAAAGTACTTGGAATTTCTTTTTTCTTTTTTTGGTTTTTCGAGACAGGGTTTCTCTGTATAGCCCTGGCTGTCCTGAAACTCACTCTGTAGACCAGGCTGGCCTTGAACTCAGAAATCCGCCTGCCTCTGCCTCCCAAGTGCTAGGATTAAAGGCGTGCACCACCACGGCCCGGCTAAGTACTTGGAATTTAAATGAGATTCAAAAATCTTCCATCTAGAAATCATTAGGAAATGCATCTTTACATCACTGAGTCTGAGACTGTCTCTCAGTAACATTCTGTGATTGTATAAGATCGGCTCTCTCCAAGGCTGGGCTTGCACCTGCAGCAGTCTTCCCGCCTGACTCCAAGTGCTGGGCTCTCGGGAAGAAGCTGCCTCTGGCTCTTCTGTGTTTGACGGGAGGCACTTTCACAGCTCACATAAATAATATGCTCCTCTTTCTCCGCTTGCCTCATTCCCTGTTTCTTGAGACCTCGAATACAAAACAAAACTCCTGCAGCACTGCCCTGTAGTACCTTCCCTAGACTAGCCCTTCCTAATGTTTTTAGAGTATGTTACACTCCCTCATCACCACAGTACAACACATACTGTGTGATAACCCAATTTATTTATTTATTTATTCTGCAAAGTTGTGGTGTAGTACTGCTTGCTGCCCAGTACACAAACACTCATGTAGTTATATCTGCATGCATGCATGTACTGTGATTACAGCTGAAAACCTACATGGGCTGCAGAAGAAGCATCTGAAGAGACAGGGCTCAAGATGGATTTCAGTGAAGATCATAGGAGGTTTCTAAGAATGAACTACTGGCTACCAAAACCAATTACATTTTAGCAATGAGCCCAGGAGAAGACTGCCCAGCATGCACAAGGCCCCAGGAGAATCAAAACTACCAAAAGCAAGCAAAACAGACATACAGACGAAAAGCTCATCATGTTACATTGGGAAAACTGGTTTAGAAGGTTATTCTTATTTGGGTAGGAAAATAAAAGTCAGTCATGGTTTCATAGATAAAGAAGCATATTAAAGCAAAATAAAATTTACACATTATACAATATACAGTTTCATGATTTATTAGCTAGAAAAGCTAACATCTCCCTTAATAAGTGCTATCTTTCATTTCCCTCAGCTAGAAGGCCCTCAGTACAAGTGAGAAGTTAAGAATGTGGAGAACACACAGCTCTGGGTGGCCTGATGAGGGAACATTGAATACCTTCAGAAGAGAAGCAGCAGAAAAGCAGACATGGTGTCACTAGACACACTCACGAGGCTACAGCTGCATACACTTCAAAACTTGACCTCTGGCCTCTTTCCATCAAACAGCATCCCTTCCGATGCATTTGGGCACTGAGTAAGGACTATGTAAGTCTGTGCACTAAGCACTGTTGGTCCTTCTTCATGAACCAGTGCCTAACAGAAACCCTGATGCAAACCACTGACATTTCGTGAGAATGCTTAGTCACATCACTGGCACAAACTGCTAAAGTGACCTTTGCCTTTCCCGCCTGTGTTAGCACATACATGCAGTCTTTCCATAGGTACACTGGAATTTGTACATACAATCCACAATTAGAAAACCAGGAAAATAGCTTTGCAGTTAAAAAAAGAGAGAGAGATAGAGACAGGTGGCTCTGTCTCACACAGTAGTTCTGGCTGCTCTGGAACTCACTATACAAACCAAGCTAGCCTCATATTTACAGGGATCCACCTGCCTCTGCCTCCCAAGTGTTAGGATTAAAGGCATGCCATCACCACAGCTGGTTCCACAATAAAATTTTTTTACTTAAGTCAAATACATACCTGGTTATTGATAGTACTACTAAGAACTTTAAACCAATCATTAATAACAGCATCATTATCAGACTGAATTAGCAGTTCTGTTCCTTGGCGGGTTTTCAGCTTTAGAGAAAAGGGTGAGGAAAGAACAGAGTCAGTGCTTTCAACAGAACAAGTGAAAACATGTACTTCCAAGCCCGAAGTCTACAGTGCACTCAGTCTTACACTGATAGCAGTAGAGGTAACATGGCAGCCAGGGGATGCCTTTCACCAGTGTCAGTACCAGGCTGGTTACTATGTAGAACATGAAGTTGGGAAGTCTAGTAATTCTGGATCCTAAAGTAGTATAGTTTATCATTTAAAATAAATTCAAGTATAAAAGCAATGCAGACAATGGAAACTGAAACATTTGTAAAGAAATAAAAGTCTGTAGTGTATTGCACATACCTTAAGAATTATGTCATAGCCTGAGAATTTTCTTAATCTGGCTATCTATATATCTATATCTATATCTATATCTATATCTATATCTATATCTATATCTATATCTATATCTATATCTATATAGAGAGAGACTGTAAGTGGACTATGGTTTTGTTTTTGTTTTTCTTAACACTTCAATTCACAATTGTGAATTGTAAAAACATCCCTTTCATTTCCTGGCTGATAGCTGAGTTTGTTTTTCTAGAAGAACATTTGGCGGTTTTCTCCCAATCAATCAATTCCCCCATAATTTCCCAAGTACTATTTAGCAAGGCCATAAACAAACAAACAAACAAACAAACAAAGTAAGATATGATGAAATAAGGCCATAAATAAATARATAGATAGATAGATAGATAGATAGATAGATAGATAGATAGATAGATAGATAGATAGCGAGTGTAAGCTATGATGGAATATTAACCTGGAAAGCATCAGGTCAAAGAAGACTAAGGCTAAGAAGACACTTTCCTTTGAGATTTCTCAGGAGTTTGTCAGTAGGAGTTTGAAACTCGGGAGTTTCAGAACACTGAAATTGTCTAAAATAGGGATAAAGCACATACTATGTCCAAATGCATTTGACAATGGATCCTGTTCTCATTCAGGAACCAGCTACTGAAACTGTCTGGAAGTAATGACATCCTTTCACACATCTTTCTAGAGAGGTGGTCCAGCCAACCCCCAACACTAAATGTATGCTGCTACAGACAGGGGAGGGGCTCCTGATCAAAGATAGAAGTTTCTTAAGAGCAGAACAAAGCTAACCACTATAAGTAGCATCACTGTAGTAGCATTCGTCTTGAGTCTTAGAGATAAACTGCATTTGGGAGGCAGAGCTCAGTGTGGGTTAGAACATAAGGCAGGACAGTAAAGAAATAATCATGTAGATTCTGCTTGGAAAACACTGGCAACGCCGCCAAAGTGCCTAGCCTACAAATATGAAAGGCCTAGGACATGAGGTTGTAAGAATGGGGAAACAGAAGACAGATTACAAACACATCTCAAAAATTCCTCCAGCTTTTTGCAATGGACTTTACTGCTCTCTGACCCAGGCAAACTCTTATTACTCAGGGCCCTCACTGCCTCTGAGCTGTATTACAACAGAGTACATGGCAAGTGGCTGACTTCCAAGTCTGGGCCTTGACAAGCCCTGTCATCTCTCACCCTGCTAAAACCCTGACTTGCCATGTGGAGAAGCCTGTGTTAGCTTTCTTGAAGAAGCGAGATCTTAGGGAGAAGGAAGCCTATCCATGTGTCAATATAGGACATGTGGGGAAAATGAGTCAGTCCAACTACCCACTCCATCTGAGCCTCATGGCTGGTCCTCAGGTGAGAGCAAAGCAGCCATTCTCTCATTCTGCACTAACTGAAATAAGTGAGGGACGCCCTTCTGCAAAGCTGCCGAGCTCTAGAGTAGTCTATTACAAACTGATAAAAAACTGATGCAGATCACAAACTGCTCTGGGAGATTTGGAATGACAAGGAGGAGAGACCTCATTGCTGTAAAATAGTTCTAGGGCCACAGCGACATTAAGAAGACATGAGATACCCCTTCCTCCACCAGTGTCCTTACAACATGATGGTACAAATGACTTAGTTACAAACTTTGTCACAACAAAACCCTAAAACATGTACACACTAAAGCCAAGACTGTGAGTTATTTACCTCAAATACGTTCTTCTTGCTCGATTTGTCCTTTGATGCCATTTCAATAACTGCCCCCTTCAGGTCCACTGTGAATTCTGGCTTGGACTGATTACTCCCAAACTTCATTTTAGAGAAAGAAAAAAGACTTTATGTGAAATACATGCATAGGTATGTATAAAAGACCAACTATGTATAATAAACAGATTATCTTAAATCCTTCTCTTTTCAGATTCAAAAATTGTAAAGTATATCTAAATCTGATGAGCCTTTAACCTAACAGGCTATGATCATGTTAATCCCCAGAGAAGGAAATCAGGAAATGCTATTATTTGCAAACAAGTGGGCATGGATATACTGCAGCTTCACAGTTCTATTTCTAGAACTTACGCTACACTGTATGTGGCTATATAAGATTATGTTTTAAATTCAAAGCCCAATTATCTCTTATACATAAATCACAAGCAGATGCTACACACATTCTCTAAGAAACATCCTCTAATCCTATTTTGTGCTTTCAAGACTTACTAGCTTGTCACCTAATTCCGTTGCCAGTAACTAATGACCAACAGATACAGAAACCCTCAGCCCCATCATTTCACTCAACCTTTGCTAGAAATTATGCGTCAAATGCTAAGGCCTTTAGCAGCATAACAAGAGCCATGAAAGATCAAGAAAACAGGTGGAAAGGGTAGTTAAAAATAAATCCTTTGTTTCTTATGTAGTTTTACAAAATTATGTTTTGTAAAACTACACAAGAAAGTGATTAGCAGAAAGAAAATGTGCACTAAACACATTCTGTTGGCAAGCCTCTGATAACTTAAAATTTCTACTCAGCCTGCTTAGTAAGAATAAAAGAAGATTATTCCTATGGTACTGCCATGATTTAGTACTTTAAAATTTCTAAGAACTATAATTTACATGTAATAAAGATAACAAATATTTCCTGAATTTTATATAAGAAGTTTCATTTACTAAAATGTCACGTCGATCTATACTCGCCCTTGGACTCAGGCCCCACAATACTGTGGGAGATAACTTCCTAGTGTAACAGCAGTATTCTACTTAGCAGCTTTGCACTTAAAGAAATGGCCAGACTCCAACTGCTTCATTTTTCTTCAACTTTTCAGTGAGTAGTAAAGATTTACACATTGTACTTGTCATAACAAGACAAGAAATAGGAGCCAAAAGTAATTTACTCCCGAAACATTTCTACCTTTGTAACTAAAACAATTAACCATAAAGCTATAACAGACACAGTAATATTCTGGGCAGAACAGAAACATTCCAAATGTTTTATAACTTGAAATACACTTAGTAAAACAAAATCAGTTACTTAATTAGTTACTAGTATGTTTTGTTGATGGTTAAGGTGATCTAAGAGAACATACAACTAACCAGTTAAACAGTGATAGAAAAAATGATAGAAAAACAGAATCAGTATGTTTGGTAACATTTTTTCTCATTCCTTTTAAAGCATACTACCTTACTGCAATCACCTCCCTGTCAGTGTATTCAGGGTACCAACAACAAAACAAAACAACAAAATCCTTAATCAGTAGTAAGAGGATACTAGATAAAAACAGTGACAGATAAAACAGGGCCAAACTTTACATCTGATGATGGACAGATTTTTTTCCCCTAAGAAGAAAGCAGAGAAAGGAAGAACACATAGATTGAATCCTGTTGGCAAAAGGACATGAGGCAAGGAAAGAAAATGATTTCATAACAGCACACAACAGTGGGATGGCACATATAAGAGAACAGTGAAACCAGGCAGCATAAGAACACAATTCTATCAGCAGGCCCCATACTAGCATAGTCAAACTCCCAAACGTGTTTACCAAAGACACAGAATTCCTATAGTACTTTGTAATTACAAAATTTCATGTTTATTTTTTAGACGAATGGTTTACAAGACTTATCATAAATAAGCACATCTTAACCTATATTCACAACAAACAACTGAAGGCTAACAGAAAGGACTCACATCTGGTTCTCAGGTGCCTTGCCAGCCTCTCTGCTCAGAAACCCTGGCCTTCCTCCTGAGGAGTACTGGGCAGTGTCTTATGACCTCTTCAGGCCAGTTCCTGCATGTAGCTTACCTTCCACTTTCTCTGGAATACCAGGACAGAAGTGATCTTTATCTCTGTGGGACATCTGACAATGTCTAGTTCTAGTTAAGTGAGAGGTAGGGGTACTAGTCATCTGCAAAACACCTTGGTTCGTAGACACCACTCACAACAGAAAAGCCTATCCTAAAAACAGTTCTACTTGGGGAATTTTAAAAGTATAAGAGAATGCTTCAAAGGCTAGTGGGATGGCTCAGTGAATGAAGGTGCCTGTTGAGCAGGCCTGACGACCAGAGTTCATAGCCAGAACTGACAATGGTAGAAGGACACCTGAAAGCTGTCCTCTGCCCTCCATGTGCACCTGCACTCAGTCTCCCTCCCCCACCTTGCTCTCTTCCTCACCACACAGAGATGAAAAATAATTATTAAAAGAATGCTTCAGTGGGCTGGAGAGATGGCTTAGCCATTAAAGGCTAGGCTCACGACCAAAAATATAAAAGAATGCTTCAGTAACCACTGACGCTTCTGTATTATTTGTGTGTAGCTTTCTCAACTGCAGGTGGAATGTGTGTGTGTGTGTCCCATTTATTCACTGTAACTATTCTTTGAGAAAAGGAAAGAATGATGATTACAAAGGAAGAAACAAAGAGTAGATGAGCATGACTCTAGATGAGTATAAGGTTTGAGAGTCTGCTATTTTTGTCAGTGATCTCTTGGGATTTTAATGTGGATATGACTTCTAAAGAACTATACTTCTCTTAATGTGACCATTGTAACTGTAACTCAATGCCATTCAAACTAAACTGCCAGTAGCAACAGGGAAATACAGACATTGACAAGACCCAATGTCAGCCTGCATCTTCTGAGAGTTACTAAGAATCTATTCTCTTATCTCAGGTAGGAGCAACTCCATTGCAGAAAGTGGACACACTTTACCCATGTTGGCTGAGTGGAGAAACAAAACTAGATTCTTTCAAATCATGTCCAGTAATCCTAAGAGATGTCTTACATATCCTGCCAAAACCTTGGTATTTATGAAGTATTTGCAGAATACATCATATACTTATTTAAATACAACTATTGGTATTTACTGAACCATTAATAAAACTTCACTTAAGGTAAAAATTCAAACAATAATTCTCCCAAACGAAAATGTCATTAATAATCCTTTAAATTCAAAATTGGCTAGCCCAGTGAATTTTGAACTGTATTTCACTAAGGCCTCCCCTCATGTCTGCATTTTTTAAAAGTTACATATAGGGCTGAAGAGATGGCTAAGTAGGAGTGCAGCATGAGCTGGTAACCTGAGTTCAATTCCACAAAGTTGTCCTCTGCTGCTACATTCAAACCATGTCTGTCTGTCTGTGTCTGTCTGTCTGTCTCTCTCTCTCTCTCTCCCCCTCCCCCTCTCTCTCTAAATTTAAGTAAAAGAAAAGCTGAAATCACAAACACAGCTATGTCGCTGACTTCCCGCAGCACTCTGTCTACTCTTCTCCACCACGGCTGTCAACAGGTAAGGCTCATTAGTTACCAAGTAAGTGAGTACTATGCAGCTTGTTTCAGGTATTGGGTTATTTTTTATTAATCTTAACTGCTTCTCCATTTCTTTCTTTCATGCATCCATCAGCTTCTAATAAAAGTTGAGCCAAAAAATAATTACACAATTCTTCAGAAATACATCAACACAATGGCACCACATACTTTACTTCAGGGAAAAGGACAAAGACATAATGATCAATCTACTTTAAGAAAGATGGGTCAAACCAACATTTCTTTCTTGTGATAGTAATGTATATTCTAAGTTATTTTCACTATAGTGGACGAACAGAGAATTAACTCAAGGGTTAGTGAGGCACAAAAAGAATATTCTTTTTTTTWAAAAATTTTATTTGTTTGTTTGTTTATTATATGTGAGTATATATGCTGTCTTCAGACACTCCAGAAGAGGACATCAGATCTCATTATGGATGGTTGTGAGCCACGATGGTTGCTGGGATTTGAACTCAGGACCTTTGGAAGAGCAGTCAGTGCTCTTAACCACTGAGCATCTCTCCAGCCCCCAAGAAAAAATATTCTAGAATGCTCACATTCATGTACAACTGATATGGATTTTTAGAGTGCCATTATACAGCCTGAGAAAGAGCAGCTCAGGTGTGTGTAGCTTAGCAGGTTCAGCACTGCTCTGCATGACTGCATCACAAATGTAGAAAACAAAAGGCTGTTAGGAGTTTGATAATTGTTCTCTCTTTCCTCAAACCACTGGTCTTATGCTAATTTAAAATAAATCAGTATTTATAAGAAAATGCTAGTTAGGATATAAAACAGACCAGATATATATAGAATAATTTCATTTTAAATTTTATTTGAATACTGACACTTCAATTGCAATTACTGAAAGTTCTAGAAATATCTAAAGTATGAACTCAGGAGCCACTCTCAACATTCTAAACCCAGATCTGTCACTTTGTACTTGTCAAACCTTAAGTCTGAATGTTTGATGTCTGAATGTCCCCACCTATGATGGGAAAGAGGGAAAAGAGAAATGGCTGTCTTGGTAGAAGGAAAAGATGTGCAGAATCCTGTGCATTTAGAACATGCCAGCGTTCAAAACATTAGCAACTGTAAGTGACAACCTGGTAGYACTGTAACAACTGCAACTGTAACAGCCAAGTAACAACAGTAAACATCAAAAATAAAGTGTCAGCAGTTCACAAACAAAGCCCCATTTCTTATTTGCCTAGAAACTGCCTGACATTACAGACATGGACATCTGAGTCACCGCCTAGTCACAAAAGTACCAAACAGACAAAGGTGGGCTCAGCCACATGACTACCTATTTTCTAAGTATCTGAAATAACAATTAAAAACACAGAAAAGCTTTCACATCCTATGAATTAATATTCCGCAATGTCAAGTTGTGAGCTGTCAGTTCAAAGGATAAAGTCAACTGCTGATTTTAACACAGCCAGACTTTTTAACAGTCTGTGCACGTCAAAATGTATCTTTGCTTCAAGCTTTTTGGACATTCAGATGTTACAGCACTCACATAAGTACATTTCCACAGAAAAATACTTACCCAGCTTGTACTACTTCCTTGAGTTTTCGTAAAAAGTAAAGATGAACCCTGTAGCACTGCCCAAGAAGACAACCAATTCTTTCTGCAAATATACAGATGAAAACAATGCTATCAATCAAACAGTATCAATCAAAAGAAACCAAGACCTACTTAGCACTATCACTGTTATCCACAATTTAATGGTTAGTATTTGAACTATTTATACTAGATACATGATTCTAATGGCATTCATAGTCACTTTAGTGCCTCAATCTGACACATAATCCCCACACAAAACAAATGAGGTTAGTCAGAAATGTAAATTATCAAAATAGCTGTAACCAAAATCAGGTGTTTGTTTTCACATAGAACTAATCTAACACACTGTGATTAAAAACATTAATTTATTTTAGTCATACAAATAGAGCATATGTGTATGTTCCATAGATACTAGATATATTAAATAATATAGATATGTTAAAAGTATATACTAAATGACAGACCAATTGCTAAGATTTTGAAAATTATTGAATCACAAAGGCAACTACATATATGTGAAAACTCTGAATATAAACTTATGTAAAGGACAGCCTGGTGAGGTGGCTCATCAAGTAAMGGCACCCCCTGCTAACCTCAGGAATCTGAGTTCAGTCCCCTGGACCCACATACTATAATGAGAAACTCACACAATTCTCCAACTTCAATACTCAACATTGTCAAAACCTGTAAAGCCCCTCCCCCCCAACTCACATTCCAGAGACAAAATAGTGTCCAGTGTATATGGGTCTTTTAAAAGTGTTCTGTATTACTACTTCCTGTGCTTGTGCATGTGAGGTCAGAGGATGCCTCTGGAGTCAGTTCTCTGCTTCTGTCTTTATGCAGGTCCTAGGACCCAACTGAAGCTGTCAGGCTTGGGCAGCAAGCATTTTCACTGCTGAACCATCTTGCTAGCCCTTTATTTGGGTCTTTTAAACACACTGACCACTAGAAAGCTGTAGAGGTGGCTCAGTGGTTAGAAGCAACTTTTGTTCTTGCAGAGGACCTAGGTTCAATTTCCAGCAACCACATTGTATTTCACAACCATCTGTAAGCCCAGTTCCAGAGGACCCAGAGTCCTCTTCTGACATTGTTGGACCCAGCACGCACACGCTGACTGATGGTTTAGTCTGGCCAGAATCTTCCCTTCTTCATTATCTTAAATTATCCATTAATTTTTTTTTGCTTAAATGTTTCTCCCATTGGAGTGAACCTTACATTATTTTGTACCTATTTCAAGCCTAGAAAATTTCTTTATAAGTAGCAAACACAGATTAGTATTTGTAAATAATAATATTACAGGGGAAACTGAGTTGCTGAAAGGGTAAAAGGAATGTTAACTCCACATGCTATAGAGATTTAGTACTGCTTTTCCATCCAGTCCCACACAGCCAGTCTATGGGAACTCTGCAAGGACTTGGGTTTGCTTACTTTGTCAGAACTAGGAATCAATACCTGTCAGTGAGATCTACTTTTCCATTTATTTCCTGAAGTTTATGCACACCTGTTTTTGCCTGTTTGATTTGCCCAATGAAGTATAATTTAGTCTCCGTCTTCTGTGTCCTAGGGCTGAGCTTCAGTGTATAGCCAAGAATGACCTTGAACTTCTTTCTGACGCTCTGCCTACCTGCAGCTGGGGGTTGCACACAGGGCTTTGTGTGTGTAGCAAATGAGCTACTGTCCTTAGCCCATCAATGATTATTACTAATCATTAGTGCTTGCCCATGAACAGATTCACAATCCTATTATTTTATGCTCTAGAATACAAATGTGTATATGTTGAAGTATAGCATGTGTTTGTGTGTGAGTCTATGCAAGCACATGCATGGGCTAGAAGAGGACATGGAACATTCTCTTCTATCACTCTCCACATTTTCCTTTACGGCAAGGTCTCTGCCTAAATCTAAAGCTCTTGCTTCGGGCTGGGCTGGCAGCCAGCACATCCTAGTGTCTCCAGTCTCTGCCCCTACTGCACTGTGGGGACAAGCAGGTGGGGAGACCATGCGTGGCTTGTTACAGGAGTGCTGGGATCCAAACTCAGGACCTCATGGCTGTGCAAGAGGCACTCAGACCCACTGGGCCACGTCTCTGGCTCCCTGCTTTGCCATTTTAGAGTATCCATGCTTGTAATACTTCAAACGCACTTCTGCTTTGCTAGGCTCCTACTCCTGCTTTATTTTTTAAACATCCCTGCTCATAGCTCTAAATCACTTTATGCTGTTTTTAAACACAGTGCTGTTTCAATCTGAGCACCCATTGTTTTAGTAGATCTAAATCATCTATCTGCATGTTAGAAGTAGTGATGAGGATTCTAACAGTTTATTAAAATGTATTTTCTATTTCATTTTGTGTGGACCTCTTTTATGCTGTTTTGGGATGAGTTTTATTCCGTTTGTGAATCTATTTCATATTTCTCTACTATGAAAGATGCTTTTCTCCCTTTCCAACTTCAGATGTAAAAGGAAGAATTATTTTCCTTTCTTTTAAAAAAATGTTGTGTGTGTGTATGGTACTTGCATGCAAGTATGCAGGTGCCCAATGACTACATCACACAGGCAGAAGCCAGAGCAGACACTGAGTGACTTCTTCCACCACTCCTGCCTTACTGCCTTGAGACAGGGTGTCTTGCTGAACGAGAACTCATTTTGGCTAGGTTGGCTAGCTGACCAGTGAGCCCTTGGCATCTATTTCTTTCCCCCTAATGCTGGGGGACCCAGCCATGTGCAGTTCCATCTAGCTTCTTTACATGGGTGGTGGGGATTTGAACTCAGGCCTCCACAAAGCAAGCACTTCTAACCACTGTACCAATTTTACATTTGCAAAATTAACTAAGCAAAATACTCAGTATAATACTGTGTGTAACAACAATAATTGTAAGCACCCTAAATGCATACTAACAGCAGGTCTAGTTATATTCTTGCTGATAAATAATGATTAACTTGCTAGTGATTAACTATTCTGTAGCAGCACGTGCTGTGCCAGCTGTGATGTAATGAACTAGGACCATCTCCAAGATAAATATGAAGTCGACCATGTTTAAAAGTGTCATCTATGAGCCGGGCGGTGGTGGCGCACGCCTGTAATCCCAGCACTCAGGAGGCAGAGGCAGGTGGATTTCTGAGTTCGAGGCCAGCCTGGTCTACAGAGTGAGTTCCAGGACAGCCAGGGCTA
Source organism: Apodemus speciosus (assembly GCA_002335545.1). NCBI lineage: Eukaryota > Metazoa > Chordata > Mammalia > Rodentia > Muridae > Apodemus > Apodemus speciosus. Next base: position 107,856 of record BDUI01002199.1, on the reverse strand, counting down.
TACAGAGAAACCCTGTCTCGAGAAACCAAAAAAAAAAAAGAAAAGAAAAGAAAAGAAAATTATCCTAAAGGAATATAAGTTTTCATTTACTTCAATCAAATAAACATGTAAGAATATTAAAGATTTCATACTTACCGAACCTTTTTCCCATTTTCAGTAATTTTTGTTACATTTAACAATCCATATTTCTCCTGACCCTATGAAACAAAGTAATACTTTTAATGTAAAATTCATACAAATAATGTCTAAATTATAATAATCACTGGAGTCCAAATGACCTTGCACTACAGAAACAAGAGATTAGTTAGTATACAGCACACCTATATCACAGAACTATACTTATCTTGACATTGTCAGTAATTTATAATTAAGGATTTTTTTTTTTTTTTTTGAGAAAGGGTTCCTGCAGCCCAGGCTGGCCTGAACTTGCTATATACCCAAGCCTACCCTTGAACTCCTTCCCCTCTTCCCCCACTACTCACAGGTAGTAGGAGATCATAGACATCCCAACAACACCTGGCAGAATATCTTTTTCTCCTTAAGTCACAGCAGCCATTTAGATACTTTGTTAGCAATTAGAGTTTTACCAGTAACCACCAGAAAAATGGTTTCTATCTGCTTTGCAAATTTGGAGGCCTGAGTTCAAATCCCTACCACCCATGTACAAAAGCCAAATGGGGCTACACATGCCTGGATTCCAAGACTGGGGGAGGAAACAGGTAGATGCCAAGGGCTCCCTGGCCAGCCTGTCAAAGAATGTGATGTGATGTCATGATGATAAGTAGTACCATTTGAAAAATACTGATCTTGTCAGAACATGATAATGACTATGCAGACAAATGACTGATAAATTATTCAAAAGTGCTCAGTACCCTACACAGAATTAATGTGATATAAAGACATGTCAGTATGTGCTTCATTAAACAGATCACCATTAGCCAGGAGGTGGTGGCATAGGCCTTTAATCCCAGCACTTGGGAGGCAGAGGCAGGCGCATTTCTGAGTTTGAGGCCAGCCTGGTCTACAGAGTGAGTTCCAGGATACCCAGAGATACACAGAGAAACCTTGTCTCGGAAAAAAACAAAACAAAACAAAACAAAACAGATCACCATGTGGTAACTGGGTCCTGAAAATACTAGACTAGCCATGACATTACAAATGAAAAAGTGACAAAACTTTATCACTAGCAATCATACAAGCAAAAGCTAGTTGATGTTTTCTCAAAAGTCCTGCAAATAAACATGAAATAATACTTTCTCACTACATTAGTTTCCTATACAAATGAGATTCATCAAAATGAGTTGGTGGCTATTACAATCATCAACACTCAAACAATATGTACATGAGGCAGGAGCCAATTATAACTCAACTGAAACACATATACAAACACAAAGAAAATAAAATCAAAATTTATTTCTTTTTAAAAAAATATTTGTGTTATTTTTACTCATGTGTATCTGTTTGCAGGTGTGTGCACACCAGTGTGGGTCCCTGCAGAGGTCAGCAGGAGGGTCTGACCCCATGGTACTGGAATCACAGGCAGTGTTAGCTGCCTGATAATGAGTGCTGGGAACCAAACTCGGGTCCTCTGCAAGAGCAGCAAATACTCCTAACCACTGAGCAATCTCTCCAGCCCCAACAATTTATTTCTGTCTGATTCCTCCGCAAATTCTAAGTACTTTAACAAGAAAATATAAATCTTTTTTATATACCATATAAACATAATATTGACTACCTTCTCAATAATGTTTAGAAAATAATGTTTGAAACTTTGCTTGCATCTCTAGCTGAAAATTTGCTCATTCTTATTTATTGTTGGCATACTGAAAACTTGGAAATACCTTAGTCAAAATTTTACTATAATCATTTTACAAAGCATAGGTGTTTGATACTTTTCATAAGTATCCTATTGCCTTTCAACAAAAATGCCAATGACACAATTTTAAGTATGTACAAGATACTACATAAATACAATTTTAAGTATATATAAGTCACTAACTACATAAGAGCCTTCTGAATTTACAGTCCTTTTGTCAGATACAGGYAAAAGTTTCCCAAAGAATGAGAATAACAATATTCACTTCTCTGGATGGGTCGCTTAATATAAAGTGACAGAAGTGAGACTCTGGAATGTTTTTAAAGCTACAGCTGGAATCGCATAAAAGCAGCAGCAGCAGSAGCAGCAGCARCAGCAACAGCAGGAATGAGATTCAGGTATCAAAATAAAGAGTGAAAACGAAYGGCACAGCAGTAGTGACAGTGTGAGTGCAAGAATGAGAAAGACTGTAAGTCAGAGATGTTTACCAGAGTCAACAGACAGATAAAACTGATTAAAACCAGAAACAAAAGACATGCAAGAGGCTACATTTGTTCAGGCACTGTTCTAAAGAAGCCAGTGCTTTCCCCAAATTACCATAGGACGTACGATGGAAGCACTGGTGCTCTAAGTACTGAGCACTCTTATTTGAATATAAAAGAATAAAACTTGCTATACCCAAAAGTACAGAAAGTACCCCAAACCACTCATCACACAAAATGTTAAGTGCTCTGAGAAATGGACTCCAATCTCAACTTGGACAGAACTGAATTCAACCTGGAAGGCAAAGAACAGAATCAGAGCAGCTTCCTAGAAGAGCTGACCTACAGAGTAGCCAGATGGGACAGAAGGAGAAAGGCCGAGAACATCACAGGGCCCACCAATTATGAGGCAAGGCAGACAAGTGGCAAGAAGAGAGGCACTAAGAGACAAGAGCATGGCTGGCAACCAACTGCACCCCGCTACTGATATGCCAAAGAATGCCAAAGGTCTGAACTCGACCAAGGATAGTGAGAAAGGGGCTAAATTCCAGGAAGACACGGGTCACCAGGGGCAGGGATGACATACATAGAGGGGAGGGAGGACACTGAGCAGAGTGCCAAGTTTAAGCAGCTAGGTAGACTGCAGAGCCTGTTTCAATGTCACATTTTAGAAAACCTTCTAAATCTGTACCTTCACTGACACTAAACATTTAAGCCAAGATTTTAATCCACATACAGACTGGGGAAGATAGCTCTGTAATAACTAGACAGAATGGAAGAGACAAATAGGACAAATAAGGTGCACAGAGGGGCCTGCAAAGCAGATGCCCAGAAGAGAGGTCAAAGGGACAACAGTCTCAGTGGGAGGAGGGAAGAACATCCTGTTCATGTGGAAAGTCCCGGCAGCATCAACACAGCTGTTCTGTGCTAACAACACTGAAACAAGGCACACTGGGGAGGCAGTTCCCGGGGTGGCCATCGGAGGGCACCCTGCATCCAGGACATTTTAATGGATGTCAAATGGAAGACCATTGACCAACAGAGCTTTTAAATTGTATGACGATTTACAAATTCTTGTTTCTACAATTAGAAATTCCTTTTTATTAAAACATAGTCTATGAAGATATTTCTGTTAAGTGTATACAACCTATATTTAAAAATACATCCCATCATTACCTTTTAGCTTACTCGGTGTTAATTAAAAATAAAAAGTATATACAATGTGATGGGAACCATAAAATATAAGGAACAAAAACAATTAAAAAGAAATATACACGTATTGCCACATATATGTGGAAAAAGGAAAACAAAAGTCAGAATGATCAGAAAGAAGTGAAGCCTGTTCCTGCACAGAATCTAAAGTCTGACTAGTAAACAACAGTCTGACCCAACTTCATCAAATAGTAACGATTAAAGTTTGTCTCTTTAAAAGTGTTAAAGTTGCATTCACTAACTCAACAAGTATTTGCTCAGCAGCTACTGTGTGGCTGTGCAGTAGGAGTCTTCCAGTCTCTGCTAACGGTGTTTCCTTGCTGGAGAAGACAGTGACAAGAGCTGGATCACAGAGGGTGTCAATAGCTGCTCTTGATTTTATGAAATAAACAGAACTCATGCTACAAGGAACCTCATCTAACCTAGAGGAGTGGCCTAAATTCTCTGAGGAGCAAACTCTGAACTTAATCCTAGTTGCACAGGCTTCCAGGAGAAGGTGGGGCAGCGTCTCAGTGGCAGAGGAAAGCTGAGAGATTAACCAGAGTGTTGTGCAGTATGGGAGAAGAGGACACATGAAGCTAGGGGCACAGACAGGAGCCAAAGCAAGTATGTATGTAGTCTTTCTTAAAATGTCACCCAGTAAGAGGACAGCAGTGCAGGCAGCAGCAGATCAGGGTTGGCAGGAAGAGCATGAGTGTGAGCGTGAGGGTGAGTGAGATCAAGGGCCCAGACATGGGCTTCACCGTGACAGGGAAAGCTGCTGGGAGATTTCCAGTCAGACTTATCCTCTCCAGTCCTCCCTGGCCCAGACTGACAGCTCTTCCAAATCACAGACCCGCAAGAGCAGCCATGCTGCTGGGAAGGAAGGGCATACGTCTTACCTTCAGACTGCCGGCCTGGGAAAGAAAGTGAAGTGTAATTTGTAATAATCTCTGGGAAAGTTCTTTTGTTTGTTTTCTGAGACAGGGTTTCTCTGTGAAGTCCTGGCTGTCCTGGAACTCACTCTGTAGACCATGCAGGCCTTGGAACTCACAGAGATCCACCTGCCTCTGCCTCCTGAGTACCAGGACTAAAGGCATGTGCCACCAAACCTGGCTTAGAATTTTTTACTTTTAAAAGCTAAGTATAAATTTGTCACTTAGAAATATGGCATATATTTAAATATAACATATATGTAAATATAAATTACTAGCATATTTCAAACAAAAGGGGATTTAAAATGAATAAAATTTGATTCATAAAACTTTTAATTATAATTTTTCTAAAAGGCCAATAAAATTTAATAGAGGCACAAGAAACACTTCAACATTATATTTAAAGAACATTAATTTCCTGAAAGTGATAAAAAAAAGACTAGGCTATTTATTCTGTATGTTTCTAACATACTAACTGGATCTTGATGCTTTGATGAAGTAGGAGGAGATTCATTTTCAGGTAAGCAGAGTTTTGTGGTAGTTGGAGAATCCTACAAGAAATAAGTAATGAAAAATGTTACTCTATTTTAAACATGTCTGTTTCTCCCTGATCACAGTGGGAGAACTTAACAAGGCAAACAAAGGAAACTTTCCTCGTTATTTTCTAACTCAGACGCTCTAGAAGTAGGATGGCACCGATCTGAAAACTGCAGATGTTACTAAAGTTTATAGCCTATAGCCATGTTTGTATAGCAACTATGTTGACTAAAACAGTATTTTATCACTTTTAATTAACCCTATTTAAAATTATGTATACATCAGTCGCCAATATAACATGCTATTAATATGATAGAATGATTATAAAGTGCTATGCTAGAAACAGTCACAAGAATTAAGTGGTAATTTTTAGTTTAAAGCAATATGGGAAAATTAAATCATTTACTGGCATTAAAGGAATTTATAGTAACTCCAATAATTAGATATAAAGATAAAAATATATGCCAAAGAAATCTAACATTTAAAGAGTAATGATGCACTTGGAGGGGGTATTTACATGTTTAAGGTTTTTTTTTTTTTTTT
>BDUI01002199.1:79987-99527 GCA_002335545.1 Apodemus speciosus | reverse complement strand
GTTCGAGGCCAGCCTGGTCTACAGAGTGAGTTCCAGGACAGCCAGGGCTACACAGAGAAAACCTGTCTCGAAAAACCAAAAAAAACAAAAACAAAACAAAACAAAACAAACAAAGCAAAACCACAGAATGTCACTTCTCAGACTGAGAAAGGCAGTATTATGGGAGAAAATAGAGCCAGTAGGATCACAACCTTTCCTAGGACAGAGAAAATGAAACTGTTACTATATAAACCTTCCTAAAGACAGCAAAATTGACTTAAAATAGTGTGTGTATAAACATATACTATACACTCGTACAAGCACACATGTGCATGCTAGCTCAAATGTCAAGTACATACATCAGATATCAGTAAGTCACAAAAGGTGGTCTATTGTACAGAATTTGAGAAAACTCAAAGCCAAAAACTAATGCATAGTAACTGATACTAAATACAAACTCATGCCATTTAGTTAAGARAATATTTTCACACTACATGTAGACAAAACCATTAACTTGCATGCAAGAATTAAGTAACTATTGTGCATTCTGCCCTAAACAGGGTATCTGTATCACCCTCCAAGGCGCAGGGCCATCAAGGAAGAGAGTGCAGAAAGAACTAATACAGGAAGGAGTGCTATGAAACTCTTCTGGATACGATGTAACTCAAACCAGCAGAGACTGCCTGCACAGCCCCTTGTCAAGACTAAGCACTTCAGCATTCCAGCACACAAAGGGAGGGACTAGGTCCCAGCCTTCCCTGAGGGGCTGTGGGCAGTTAATGGATGGGGAGGGAGGCACCTACTCCTCACGGGTGCAGCCACTGGTAAGTTGCCCTTGCCCAAGTAAATAACCTTCCACCCAATTAAATGTAATGGGCTATAAAAGCAAACAGATGAAAGCAGGGAGATTCTGTTGAGAGGGGGTTCAGTGGGGAGAGTAAGATAGGCTAATGAGGAGGCGATATAATCAAAGTACATTATATGTACATAATAACGGAAAATTAAAACAAAATAACATTTTGTACTTGTTCAAAAGAAGTTAATATTTATGCTAAGAATTATGTTTAACAACAGCAAAATTTTACATAAATATTAGTAAAAATGTCTATAACTCACTGTGAACAATATAATTCCCAAAACACTTGCCAAAATTCACATTTTCCCAACCTCTTACCTTGTCGTTGGAGTCCAACACAATGGTGCTATGTCTCCATTTAGTTAACACTATTGGTTCTTGCAGCCGCCTGTCCAAGCTCCTACTTTTAATTATTTCTCTTTGCTGCTGAGATGAAGCATTATACTAAACAAAACAAAATACACTTCATAAGTAAAAGATACAAATGTGAATCTACAATAGCTCCTAATGACACATGATCACTAGGCAATGGTCAAGTGATACCACACCGAGTTGTCTCATCTCAGTGTTCTTACTGAGCAGCCTTGTGCCAAGACTGAGACCTTGATTTTAGAGTTGGACATACCCACTTAATGTTGTCTTTTGTAAAATATTTACTCCCCTGAAACTGTTCTTCAGTTACAAAATAGACAGAGCAGAGCTGTCACCTCACTCAGAGTTGTTCTAAGAGTAAATGAAGTGGAAACATCCCAGCTCTTTATAAATTCTACCACAATTATCGTAAGGCTTAAATAAGGTTTACACATACAGTTTTTACATTTAATGGTTTAAAGGTTTGTCTTTGTTTCACTTAAGGCTAGACATACTGCTGTTTTTCTAAAGTATACAAGTTCTGAAGACTACTTCTTAATATATCACCTGTGTAGAAATTAGAACAATCACTGTCAGAAGAAAACTAATGTTATTAGTGCAGTATTAAACCACATAGGAGTCTGAAATGTTAAGATCATACAGAAGATGGAGAACTACAAAGCTTTGAGAATTGTGCTACCTTATGTAGGGAACTTATATGCTTTAAGTTGTAAAAATAAACTTTTATAAACAGATACGGTTTTTTTTCCCCCTGAAAGGGAAGGATTCCTTGTATCAACGCCCCTCTCAGCTCTAAAATCAGTCCAGCAAACTTTAGCTTTCAATGACTTTGATTATAATTTCACTAACTATATATTAGAATATGTGTGCACAGTACGTTATTTTTTTACTCTCCAAAGTGAATGCAAACAAACCAATTCAGTGTTTTCTAACATTAATCTTCAGATTATTATTCCTAAACTAAACAATGATAATGCTTAAAGACCACCAAAATYCTGTGCCAGATATTTAATTGTAAAGAGACCTAACTGTTACACAGGGCTTCTCTGAAATATAATCATCTCTAGCAAATACTTGTGACTGTGTAAGTTTATATATGAAATTTCATGGAACCTGGCCTAGCTTTTGAGCTTGTAATTACTATGATTTAGAAAGCCTTTCTAGGTGGTAAGAAAAATAATGTAAAATTAATTCAGGTAATAATCATACTTTTAAATGTACTCACAATTTACTAGGCACAGAATATTCATAGGGGCAAAACAAGCACAACGAAATGTGAGACACCAGTAACTAAGTACACATAATAGAGAAAAAGAGAAACACCCACCATAACCAAAATACCCTTAGTTTAAAAAGATGACCAAATTTTAACATGTTTCTAATTCCTATAAAAAACTTTTGAAAAATCTGAACTAAAATCTTAGTGTGCATTATTTTAAGCACATACATAAAAATAAGTTATAATAAGAACCTAGCACTAAGTTTTACTGTTTTAAAGTAAGATATTTGCTTCAGGTACTTTTTTCTAAAGTAACGTAGTGTTAGGTACACACTGATGCCTTCCAAATACGACTCCCAGATTCATCTCTCTCCCTCTCAGGCTATATGATGAACTGCACATTCATCACCCACATGAATCTCTTATTTTGACAAAAATCTTAGTATCAATATATTGTTTAACTAACTGTACTGTGCCCTATGTTTGTCCATACCTGGTAGTGTCAGATGTGTGTGTGTGCTCAYGCACATCTGATTCACTTAAATACACCTTCGCTGATGATGAACTTGAATAAGATCACTATCCTCTCTCCTAAAAAGACATAAGGCCCAACTAGACAGGCTGATACTACTGGCATTACATAGAACTTTTATTTCTGGGGATAATAAGAGACCAGTTTCAAGCTATCAAAAGATTTCCTGATTGAGAATAACCTGGATAAAAAAAGTGGTAAATTTACATCTCTGACAATGCTAGGTAATCACAGGGCTGCAAATGAACTCAGAAAAAAAAAAAAGTCTTCTGCTTTTTAAAGAATAAAACAAAGCTAAGAATAAATCTGTGAATTAAGTTTAAAGCTACCCTGATCTACAAAGGGAACTTCAGACCAGTCTGAGCTACAAAATGACTTTGTCTCTAAAACAACAAAGACAACAATAAAATAAATAAAATAAAAATAACAATGAGTCTCATGCAACTGTCTTTAGACATTATGCACATAGGTCAACATTCAGCTTSTTTCTTACCTTTGGCAATTCCCATTCTGACCGAGATCCGTCTGCGCTATAGTAATACTGTCTGCCTTGATCATCAACATGCTTGAGCCACTATAAAAACACAACAGGTTGGTGTTAGGCTAGTTTAAATGGTTATGGTAAGATTATTTGATATTATTCTTAGAAATTTCATCCTACTAGCAACAAAGAAATAAGTAAACAAATGACTCAAGAAGCTTAGCACGGGAGGAAAGCACTTACACTTGGTAAATATAATACTCAATATTAGTATGCACTCCCCCTTCCCTCAAATATCAGATAATAATTCAAATATCATTTGACAGCACAGTAAGAAACATATGACATACAGATACATGGAGACACACACCTGCTGTATAGCAGAGGGTCTAAAACATCATGAAAACAGGTTTAAGACATTAAAAACACATTTTTCATGTTTTAGGTATAAAAATCTCACAATTTAAGCCTAATTTTACACAAATCCTCATTATTTCCCTCAGCCAATGCATTATACTCAATGCATTTTAAGTAACAAGAGAACTGTATATAATACAGAACAGAGAATAAATAAATAATAACCTAACCTTTATTTTTATGGAAGTAAAAACCACTAGTTTTATACATTCTGGGGCTAAATAACTGAAGCAGAAAAAGGGGCTATTTGCCTAACCCCTACCTCTAGCTAGCAAACCAGTCAGTCACCATTTAAAATAACTTTTCAGGTAGTGTTTAAAAATTTGATATTCATTCATAAACTAATCACAAAATATTAGATTCATGGTCTTTGATTTATAAAAACTCAGTCATAGTAGAAAAAGAAATATAAGTAGTTTGAGAGTGTATAATAGCAGGTTGGAAAATTCATAACAACAAATATTTTTATTGAAGAACCTTAAGCAAATAACAACAGGCCTGCCCTCAAAGGTTCATCTGAATGGGTTACCAGTACCACGGAACCACCATTGCTGTAGCCCATGTAAACTGTGAAGCAAGAATCAGGGTCTAGCTTGGTAGTAGAGTGCTTACATATCATATGTGAACCCTGTGTTCTAGCCCCAGCCACAACACACCTATCAAACCATGAATCTGTAGTATTCCTATGTACGCCATTGTAAAATTGCTATGAGGAATACTTTTCGTGAGATTTTTTGGAGAAAGAGTCTTGCTGATCAGTAGAGACTAACCTCAAACTCAACATCCCACCTCTGCCTCCCAAGTGCTGGATTATACATATGTACCTCCATACCAGCTTATGAGTTTATTTTATTACTATTAAATCTCAGTACACAATTATCTCATGAGGATTCTGTCAACTAGATGAGAAAAAGAAGAAAAAGAGAAGTACCTTTTCCTTAGTATAGTCACTGGTATATAAGGTATGCCCACGTTCATCCAGCTCTTCTGACCAACCCCTGGGAGGAGAACCACACTGACTATCTGACTGGCTGAAACAACTGCTGTGGTAGTTTTCTTCTGATGAAAGAGGCTATAAACAGTCAGAAACACAAGGATTTTCTTCTTTGAATATAATATGCAGTAAGTGAGACTCATTACTTGGCTATACAACCTAGGATAACTTGAATATATTAATAATATTCAAATATTTACTTTTTAAAATATATTGACTTCAGTGCACTGTTAAGTTGTGAGGTACAATTAACATTAGTTATTTTATCACATTAATACAATCCTGGACAAAGAAATATATATTTCCAGACAGGAAATAAAAACAATTACAGTTTAGATACAGAACAGCCTCGAAGACTTATGTGTGAAAGGCTTGGTTCTCAGTTCTTGGTGTTACCAGGAGGGTGCTACCCATGCGGATGAGATCAAGCCATACCTGAGTTAAGGATGAATAAGATAGGACTGGCTTGAGCAAATGGGTAACCTGTCCCTGGCTCGCTGCTATCTCTGTCTCCTACCCTCACCTCTCTCTTTCCTGGCAGCTGTCTTGGGGTGGGCAGCTTTCTTGCACTATGTCCTCCTACTACRATGTTCTCCCTCACAAAGCCAGAGACAACAGACCCAACGGACCACAAACTGAAAATATGAGCGCAGATGAAACTTTCCTCCTTTAATTTGGTTTTCTGCAGTGGATGCCACAATAGAAAGGAGATTAACGAAGGCATCTTTACCATTCACATCCTAGTGAGATTACAGATATCAAATCATCTGAGCAACTAGCAAGAAAAGACAGTGTGGTCTTTATAGGATAAAATGACAGCTGAATTTTCAGCATCAACAATGAAAGCCAAAAATCATGAGAGTAAGTTAGCAAACCAAACCAACAAAAAGAAGCAAGTCAAAATCCAACTTGGAACTATATTAAGTCCTTAAGTAACTCAACACTGTGTGTGCTGAGCATGTGTGAGTGCATGTGTGTGCATACACACATACACTACATTTCCAGACCAAAAAATAAAAGATTCTATCTTTAAGAAAAGCTCACAAGGAAATTTAAAAGCATGTACTGAAAACAGAAGAAATTTGAGGGAGAAAAAGTAAAATTACGGATTAATGTTGAGTTGTAATATAACAGTAGAGAAGCTTAAATAAAATATATAACAATAAAAGCATGTAACCGCTGGCTTCAAGGACCAGGGGACTGGTAAAGGTTCAACTGTGATACAGCAGCCATGGTGGCAGTCCAGGGCAGCAGTCAGGATTGCTAGGCTCAGACAGATATTCCTCTGCTGTGAACAGCTGCCAGAGGCTGGTTAAACAGCAGCAGGGCCGCTGGCCTCTAACACAGCACTACTACTCCCTCTCTGTGACACATACTCTACTACAGACACTGCCAAGATTCTGCAAGCACATTTGTCCTGCAAAGTACTGTCACCAGGTAAGAACCACTGTCCCGAGGAAATCATTAGAAAAGGTTCTAAAACAGCCTCTCAACCTATGGGTCCCAAACCCTTTGAGGGTCAAATGACCCTTTCATGGGGGTCATATATCAGATATCCTGCACATCAGATATTTACATTCATAACAGTAGCAAAATTAGTTATGAAGCAGCAATAACAATAATTTTATAGTTGCAGGTCACCACAACATAAGGAACTGCATTAAGGAGTTGCAGCACTAGGTTGGCTGAGAACCACTGCGCTAAGGTAAGACAGAGAGGCATGACCACTTACTTCCTTTCAAATTTTACAAAAATAACTACAGAAAATTATGTCTAAAAAGATACATATTCACAAGAACTAGAAGAGTGGAGTTAGCAGATAACAAACATCTCAATTAACCATGCAGAAGAGAGCTTAGTCTAAACTGGCAGGTAGGAGATGGGATATTGGATACCAAGGTGCTCACTCAGCAGGATCTGGAGCTGGTTCAGAAATAAGAGCATTATAACTGAGAGGACTAACGGGCCCAGAATCCTTTTCTTCATGCCCATCCTCTAGGTATGTTCCCAAGCAGAACTATAGGCATTAATCCCCTCAGGCGGCAATCAGTAAGAACCTCAGTTGCAAAGCAAAACACAGTTAAGATGGGTTCAAAGACTAAGGCACCCAAGGACTGGATGCTGACGCCAATGCCTTAGAGGCCCTCATACATAGGGAGAGGAGCTGAAAACCTCAGTCTGTGTAGAAAAACTCACAGGGTCTAACAGGAAAGACAAGCAACTGACAAATGCCCGATTCAAGTGAAGTTCAAGACAGCTTATAACTGTGAGAGAAAATTATTTCCCTAGAATTTTACACTCAAGCATTTGATTAATTAAATACAAAGACATTTTCAGATTCACAAAGTCTCTCAGTTTTACATCCCAAGTGCATCCTTTCTCCAGAACTGATAAGAGATGTGTCCAGAGACTTTGGAAATGTCTATTCTTACACAGGATGTGCAGAAAGCAGAAAGCATAAATTGAGATCCTAATAGTCAAATCACTTTCATTTACAGAATTAAAAAGCTAAGAAATACATACAAAGTTCCTGGGCATATCTATTTTTTTTCTGTTCTGTAATTTAACCTTTCCTTTAATTATAAAGATTTTTACTTTTTTCCCCCCCAAATCTTTCTAGAGCTTTCCTAGCTTTTTTTTTTTTTTTTTTTTTTTTTTTGTGAGCAGTTTTGCTTTGGTATTTTTGTTCTCAATTGTGAACATTATAAGTCACCATGAAAGCGAGCTATGAATAACCAACTGAAAAGTAGGACAAGAAGGGGAATATTAGCTACAAAGCTCTTAGACTCTGCTAAATGCAGGACAGGTGACCTAGCTCCTTCCTGGAGCTCTGTACTTACTTGTGTTGCTAGCTACTTCCTGTGAGAGTTGGCAGCCCTCATGGACAGCCAGGACTTCACTGAATCCCACCAATGCAACCCACCTTTTACCTACATAGCTAAACTTAAAAAACAAAACAAAACAACCACAACACAGTGCTTCCCTAAAATGTAGTCAGGTCTCTGTAACAGCCTGCAGGAGGTATTGAAGAGAGAGGAAAGCAGCAGTGAGAAAAGGGTATAACACGGTTCTGAGGAAATTATCCTCACACTTGATTAACCAAACTACAGCAAAGGAATAGTCATTACTTCCCTTAAGCAAAATTAAAGGGTTGTCTTGTATCCTTACTGTCAGGAAAACATGAAGAGTTTGATGGCCACAGAAAACTGACTGTTTTGATCAGTTAAGTAACTTTGTTTCTGTGTCTCTGGCTAGGATCTAGCCATGGATCTCCTTTCCTTTTTATTGATTTATGTAATAAGCATCCTTTTGGGGGTGAGGGAGCCACTGTGATGGGACAGCCTCACACTGGCTATGCAGCCAGGACTGGTCCTGACATTGTGATTTTTCGGCCTCTTCTCCCAAGTGCTATGAGTTTCACATCTGCTGTGCTGGCTCCTGATGCAGTAAAGAGAAGGTCCTGCAGTGGGCAGAAACCAGTGCATGTTCTTTAAAGACAGCATCTGTACACTAGTTAAAGGTTTGAAGAAAGCTTGGGGAAATCTTAGAGGTTCAAATGCTCTACCATACTGACACCAAGAAACCAAGCTTTTTGTTTCATTTCTGAATAATGAAGAAAAACTGGGAGCCTTACTGGTTGGCTCTGATGTACTCATACCTCTTGCTCTCCTGTGCTCTGAAAATCTCGGCTTGTGCTCACATCTCGAGCCCATCGAGGTGGTTTCCAGGTTCGCTCCTGGGTTGTACGGTTATAGTAGTAACAACGGCCTGAACTGTCTTTATGAGTCTCCCATTCCCCATTAACTTGAATTGCTGGGCTCCCAGGGAGAGGAGGAAGAGCAGACTGTGATATTTTCAGTTCCTGTAGGTTAGCATAGACTGGAGAATCTGACCTTCCTTGATTAGGGGGTGTGGTTGCCTGTGAAATAAAATTTAAATTTCATGTTTAAATGGCATTACATTTACAAATTGAAATGACATTGAAGAGACTTATAAATAACCATACTAATGTGTTTTAAAACTTGGGGAAAATATCAAGAGTTGAGGGTGTAGCTCTGCGGTACATCCCTTGCCCAAAATGCTCAAGGTCTGATTGTTAACACTACAAAATAAATGAGCAAACAAGTATTTTAAAACAATACATAAAACTGACCAAGAAATTTTAAATGAAAAATAAAAATATATAAGGCCATGGGCATAAATGTATAGTATAATATTCATAACCAGATYGAAAATAAGTACCTTCAAACAGAATCCAAAATGAGCTTGACACATCTCCCCCACCCCCAAAGCAATATTCAGTTAACTGACAGCTGTAGGTTCTATTCAAGATCTAACAGAGAAGGTTGTACAACACTGGCTAAGACCACTTCAACTATCCAAACATGAAGTATTTAACCCATAAATGAAAGGACTGGATTAAGCCACTAAGGTTTCCTTTGGCTCTAAAATTCTAAGATCTTAGTTAATTTTTTTTAAAGGATTTATTTATTTATATGTAAATACACTGTCGCTGTCTTCAGACACCCCAGAAGAGGGCATCAGATCCCATTACAGATGTTGTGAACCACCATGTGGTTGCTGGGATTTGAACTCAGGACCTTTGGAAGAGCAGTCAGTGCTCTTAACCGCTGAGCCATCTCTCCAGCCCCAGATCTTAGTTAATTTAAGAAAAGATTTACTTATGCRTACATATGTGTCTATGTGAATGCATGTTACCTGAGGCTAGAAGGAAGTGTTGGATTTCCTGGAGCTGCTAGTGGGCTGCCCAAGGTAGGTGGTAGGAAACAAACAACTCCTCTACAAGACCATGTTTTTAAATACTGAGTCACCTCTCCAGACAATTTAAATGATATAATTCTATAGCCCTACCCTGTCAGATACATGATAATCTAATCACTCTCAATTCAACAAATAACTAAAAAGGTAACTGGAAAAAGAAACACGTATTCATAGTAGGTAGACAAACAGTTAACTAATTAAAAACAAATCTTAAAACCCAATGAGAATACTTAGAAAACGTCCCTCCAAGGTCTGGCTCAGTGGTATACTGTGTGCTTAGAATTCCAAACCACATACTTTACTCCTCAGCGCCGCAGAAACTTAAACAGACATAAGCCCTGTTCCTAATTTGAAAAGTTGATTACGTATAATTCTCTACAAATTCTCTACACACAATCTCAGCATGTAGTATTGTTAGCACATTAGTACTCATTAGACATCAAAATTTGCTGAATGAACAAAGAATGCAAACACAATGGCCAAATAAACACAAAACTAAGGACTTGAAACTGGTTAGATGTGACAGAGAGCAATCATTTCTAGTTTGGGGAAAGGATGGTCAACTATGCCCCTATCTAAGAATGAAACATCTGCCAAATGAATTGAGCATCATGTACAAACACAAATAAAAATCCTTGTCTTCCAGGACTTCATAATAAAGAAAAGTGAAACTAACTGATCATTTGAATGAGTAATAAACAATGTTGAGGTTACATGGGAAACAGATACTCATGGAGCAAAAAGGAGCATCCTGAGCAAAAGTGAGGAGACCTTTGGGATGAAAAAATAAATAGAAGAGAGCTTGCTGGGAGGGAGGCAGAAACACATGCGAAGGAAACAGTATGGCAGGAAGCCAGGCTTGGTGACCTACCTTGATCCCAGCACTCAGGAAGAAGAGGCATGGGCATCTCTGTGAGTGTAAGGCCACTCTGTTCTACATAATGAGTTCCAGGACAGTCAGAGCTGCAGAGTGAGACACTGCCTCAAAAAGGTGGGAAAGAAAAGAAAGAACCAGCATGGTACCAGTCACAGGCTCATATGATCTCACAAAGTATGTGAAGAAGTAGAAAGAGGAAAACCTTAGGTTTTAAACTCTTAGGAATACCTAATTAGTAAAAGAATAAGGATGACCTATGTGCCAAGTTTAAAAGCATAGATGTCGTTAGTGGTGTAACTCAAAAGTGCTTGTCTAACATGCACAAGTTCGTGAGTTCAATGCTCAGCATGGTCCCCTTGGATAGAAAGAAAACTACCACAGATTTTGAACATTTTGAACTACTATAACATTAAGAGGGATACAACTATGGGATGTACCTCATGGGTGGGGTGCCTGCCTAGCGTATACAAAGCCCTGTATTTGATTCCAGCAGAGCAAAATCAGGTATGGTGATATTTGCCTATAATCCGGGAGGTAGAGGCAGGAGGATCAAGAGTTCAAGGCTATCCTCAGCTACACAGCAAGCTGAAATTCAGCCTAGACCACCCTATCAAAGGGAAGGGAGGAGGGAGAGACAGTGCATTCCTCTCCACCCCATCAGCTGGCAGAGGGATGCCAATAGCACAGATAAGGAGAACTGGAATAAAAATGATGGGAACACATTTGTGTGAAATACTTTGTTTCACAATTTTAAGCTATAGATCAGCATCACAATAGAAAACTGGACAGCAAGAGGTGGGAAAGGAGAAGTTCTTTGGATTCTACTGCTTGGTACCCTATAATGTCCAACTGGAAATGCTCAAACTAGATACATCAACTGGGAGCTGAGAAAAACCAGGGCAAAAATTAGAAAGGTTAAGATACTGGGTCAATAAGTTAGGAGAACATACATGAGAACCCAGGAAAAATGAAAAGGCAGGAGAAGTGAGCACAGAATATTTGAGGTAGCACATGGCCTAAGGACAGTGACCTCTTACCATCCGTGTTAAGTACACACAGGATGAATGAGTAAATGTCTTCTACAGCAAACGCTGTGCTGAAAAGCCAAAGAGGCTTTCCAAGGGGAGCTCAACAGTACCAAATCCACAGACCTGAACATAAAGAGCTGGAAGTCGCCTGGCTCAGCATTCAACTTATTAAAAAAAAAAAAAAAAAACGTTACCAGTCTTCAGTATTTGGCCTGCCACTATCATAGTGGGTGGACCTAAGCCTGAGACCTAAGTCTGGATCCCCAGCCCCATAGCACGTCACTGTGGATTAGAGACAAGGATCTGGGGCTCACTGGCAGAAAGCCTAGCCTAATCAGCAAGCTTCCAGGCTCGCTGAGAACCTGTCTCAAATTAAGGCAACGAAGTGATTGAAAAATATATCCCAATGCCAACCTCTGGCCTTCACATGGACCCACACAGGCTAGTGCACATGCATATAACACACAGAGATGCATACATACCTCACCGTTTCTAGATGAAATATTAATCCTGTTTAATCCACTCCATACTCATAATCCACTTAAATCTTCATTTTTTGCTTTAAAAAAGCTGATTTATTCATTTATTGCGGGGGTGTCTATGTGAGCATATGTGCAAACCATGGGTGGAAGTGGGCGCATGCATCTGTACTTGTGTGTAGGACACAAGAGGCACTGGATGTCCTCCTCTTTTTACTCACCTATTCCTTTGAGACACAGTCTCTTCCTGAACTTGGAGCTCATTGCTTATTGGTTAGACTGGACACTCTCATGTGTCTGCCTGCTTTAGAAGAGGGTACAGAAGCACAGGGTACACCCAGCTTGTACGGATGTTAGGATCGGACTTGGGTCCTCGGGATTCCACAGCAAGCACTCTAACTGAGGAGGGCTCTCTCCAACCC
The DNA here is from genome assembly GCA_002335545.1 of Apodemus speciosus. NCBI lineage: Eukaryota > Metazoa > Chordata > Mammalia > Rodentia > Muridae > Apodemus > Apodemus speciosus. The sequence goes on along the minus strand of BDUI01002199.1, from coordinate 87,089 downwards.
CAAGTTTTCAGTGTTTGAATTGGTATTTCACTATGCATCCTAGTTGTCTTGAACTGAATTATGTAACTCAGCCTAATTTTTAACTCATAGCAACTCTCCTGCCTCAGTTTCTCAAAGTACTGAGATAACAGGCATATACCACCACACTAGATTTAAGTCTTCAGTTTTCAGAGAGAGAGAGAGAGAGAGAGAGAGAGAGAGAGAGAGAATGAATATTAAAAGAAAAAGGACCCAAAATTTGTGTAATTCTGAATCTCAAACATAAAAGAACTATATGTATATTATTAACTTCCTTAATCAATGGGAAAATTTAAAGGCATCCTTTAAATTACTATCCTTTAAATTAAATTATCCATCAAACTATTTTGAGAACTTCTGAAAATATAAATTCTTGGTATAAATAAATAGTATAAAATATTAATTTCAGTATCAGTTGCAAGAGTTAATAATGTCCTATTTTGTCTAGAGCATACACACACAGACAACACACTTAGTTTTATGTATTTGTATGTTTGGGTGTGCTTGTGTCATAAAGGTGCAGAGTGGAGGTCAGAGGGCAGCGCGGGTGAATTGGGTCTCTTCTATTACCATGTAGGTACAGAAACATTTTGGAAGCAGTTGGGTAGGATACTTAAGAACTTCCGGAGCTGGTGAGATAGCTCAGTGGATAAAAGTATTTGCTATGTAAACCTAACAAATTTAAGTTCAATACTTGGAACCTATATACTGGTAAAAGGAAAGAACTGACTCCACAAAATTGTGCTGACCTTCAAAAATGCAGTGGCTCAGGTGCCCACACAGCATGTAGATATGCACACAGACAAAATAATGATTTGGGGGGTAGGAGATACAAAACAAGAGGTTCTCTGTGTGGTCCTGGCTGACCTGGAACTTGCTCTATAGACCAGGCTGGCCTTGAACTCAGGGATCTGTCTGCTTTTGCAGGGATTAAAGTTGTACACCACCCCACCTAAAATTATTATTTATTTTATATGTATAAGTATTTTGCCTGTATGTCTACACAACATGTCTCGAAGGCCAGAAGAGGGCATCAGATTCCCCAGAACTGGAGCTGCCGTATAAGGCCAGAAATTGAACCTGGGTCCTCTGGAAAGTAGCTAGTTCTATAAATCGTTAAGCTAGTTTTCTAGCCCTTAACTTTTTAAAATTTTGTAAAAATACCTTTAAAAATACTTCCCTAAATATTCTTAAAAGCTTTTACAAAAAACAAATCTGGTTACAGAAAAATCATTTCCTAATAAAGGTGTTCACTGCACTGTTACTTAGCAGAGTCACGCTGAATACCTAAGAACAAAACATGGCATGGTTAGTACTGTCTGATGTTATATAAGCTTGAAAGGCCATATGTAACTGATTTAAAACACCACACACACCACATATGGAAAAGAGAGCATAAAGCTGCACAGTGAACCCACCTAAAACCGGGAAAGCATGAAGAAAGTTTTCTCTGAATGAGAACAGGTAGGACTTCTCTACACGCCATCTCCTAGCTTCATTACCATGAGATTACGCAGAGTTCACTTAGGGGCCAGAGTCTAGGGGTGACAAGCACCTGCATCATCAACACAGTAACCAAAGTCTCCTGAGGGCACTGGATGAGTTACTTATCTCAGTCACGGGGGTGGGGGTGGGGAGGAGGGGGAGGGGTGTTAAAAGTGTTAAAATCCTTGGGCAGGATCACAGAATTACAAGCAGTGATAGGAAAGGTCACGAATCCCACATGTAAATGCCTTGGTTAAATTCTCACACACACTGTTACACAGAAGACCGAGAAAACTCAGAGAAGTTATTCCCCTTAGTCTAAAAGCAAATACTTACGCACAATTCTTTAATATACACGCCAGCTGACTCTTCCTACATAGGAATCTAAGCAAGAATTAACTTAGAATATATGAATCAAAGTAAAATTCATTTTCTATCAGTTGTAAGAAAAACCTTGTTAGTATATTGTCAACAAACAAAGGTGAACTTTTCATGCAAGGAAAAAAATCAACCTTTAAAAAAGAGAGCAAAAATCCAAAGTTAATTGTATAAGCTATATCTGTCATTAATTAACAACTGAAAATTGGGACTAGTACTGCTGCACATGACCCGATTTTATATTTTAAGAAAGACTTGGCCTGTTCCACTTTATCCTCAAAGGGTCCCCAGAAAGGAACTCTGGAAGCACAGCTAAAGACAGCTTTAAACTTAACCTATGTCTGAAGTTTTATTTCAAAATAGAAAGTACTATTTGTTTTTTTTACCTTTGGCCTTAACTTAAGAAATATACAATAAACTTTAGAGAGTGGCAGAATCCAAGTCAGCTTAGGAGAAACACCTTACCCACTAAACAACACATGCCATATACATCTTGATTCTTAAATCCCTACTTCACTAGAAATCCAAAAGTACACTACTGAGAAGAATAATACAGTCAATAATCATATTGATTTGGTGAGGGGGGTTAATGTCTAAGTTCCAAAACTGAATTTAAATTATTTTTAACTCTAATTTATGCAACAAAAAAACATGTGTGTGGGCCGGGCGGTGGTGGCACACGCCTGTAATACTAGCACTCTGGAAGGCAGAGGCAGGCGGGTTTCTGAGTTCGAGGCCAGCCTGGTCTACAGAGTGAGTTCCAGGACAGCCAGGGCTACACAGAGAAACCCTGTCTCGGGAAAAAACAACAACAACAAAAAAAGTGTGTGTATGTGTGTGATTGAGAGAGAGAGAGAGAGAGAGAGAGAGAGAGAGAGAGAGAGAGAGAATGTGAGTGTGTGTGCGCCAGGCAAGATACAGACCTATAATCCCAGCACAGAGGCAAGAGGACTTCCTCCAGACTCCAGGCCAGCCTAGGCCCATAGAGAGCATAATAATAGTAGGATTACATAGTGAGACCCAATCTCAAAAACAAAACAAAAAATTACGTATGGTTATAATATCTTTATAGTCTAGTCGCTTAAACAAAGTTCTCTTTGCTATAATTGTTTATTACAACACTGGCCCAATTAAAAGACAGTAAAGAACAAAACAAGAAAATGCACTAAGCAGCCAACAGTAAAAACATGGCTAAAATCTATCAACACTAACTCCAAAGCAAAGTTTTTCACTGAAGGCAACTATTAGAAAAACAGTATAGAAGCCATTTAACAATTCTGAAATAAAATTATAAATCCAAACACTATCTTAAAGCACAGCCTCACTGAGGGAGGCTCCAAGCTATGCACACCACACTGTTATTCTTGAAGTTTTACTTTTTTTAACATTTAAGCACCAATAACAAACAGGTCCCAAGGAGAAATTCTGAAGCCCAACTACTGCTCATTTTAGAAATCCTGCAACACACTAATGAAGTCACTTATGTACTATTAGCTCTCAGAAACAGGTACAAATGAATAGCCCTGTCCGTCCACATGCCACAAGAGAACCGAAGTCACAGGAGTTCTAGATGGTAGTGACTAAGACATCATCGCCCACACTAGCTTTCAGTTAGGAAGCTTATCCAGATAGATAAACTCAAAGGAATGAAAGAAAACTCGCCTTTCAGATCAAATGCTCTCACAAGCCCCCTTCCCTCCAGCGTTGCTGCTCTGTAGCTTACTGTAAGGGTGCTTAATACAATTCTCAGCCCAGATTTCCTTGTCTGCTTTTCCCTCCAGAACKTGATTATTTCTAAGGCAGTATTTGCCTGGCTTATCCCTTCATCGTCTAAGACTAGCATCACACAGATAAACACTCAGCAAGTTCCAAGGCAGAAGAACTCAACTAAGGAAGCTATAAACAAGAAAGCTACAATGGAAATCAGAGTCTAAAATCAATTCTGTCTTCCTATCTTTAGAGTCTGCATGGGAAATCTTACCTGATGCCATTGCTTCAGCAAGACAACATCTTTCCCTCGAACATCCCTCTCTTCCTGAGCTACAGTTACAGATAAGTAGTGTTAAAGTACACTACGGCTGAGACTCCACACACACACCCTCTTCCTCTCGTCAGTTTAAATACAGTATCCTCATCTAGCTGAAGTGATTCTGTGACTCTAACGGTTTTACTGTTTTCCCATTAAAACATTACTTCAATTCTTTCCACCTCTAACCAAAGTAAGTCCAGGCCCCTCCTCTCAATGAAATAACTACAACTACCTACAGTGGGGTCCACTGACCCATTTCTTTGTCTTGTCCAATCTTCTTAGTACCACTAGCTAATCTCTACAAATATGTTTCTTATTACTCATGTGCTTAACGCTAAGTCCGAATCCCAGGACAGAAGTTGAGGCTCTTAAGCACTCCCATCCCTAGCTGCCTCCACTCACTGCTCTGCTGTGTCCTCTGCTCTACACCCCTCGCTACTCAATCCTATCAGCAAGTCCATGTTACTTTCCTCCCACATCTTGGAACCTTTACCTCTGACATGTCTCATTCCCAGCAAACCACACCAGGAAACCAGAGACGTGGCTCAGTGCAGACTGCATGCCCCTCCTTCCTTTCTGTTCACCTAAATGCACACGGCGGCAATGCATCCTGCCACTCAGGGCTTTTTGTATTGGCTCCAGGGGCGTTGGTTTCTGTAACAGCATAAAATCCCTGGGGTTGGATACAACCAAACAGAGTTGGCTGAAACTCTCTAAGCAACCCTTTAATTCCAGAAGCAAATTTTACAGATTTCTTATGCGTCTGAACTAGTACAAATAGAAATATACCAAGAGCCAGGTATGTGATCTCAAATTTTTCAGTAGCCACATTAAAAAGGTAAAATGAAACTGCTACTAATAATATGCTTATTTAACCTAATATATCTAAAATACTATCATTTCTTTACATACATATYCAACACAAAATATATTTAGTTTCTTTTAAACTTATTTTCAAAACTTAGTGTATATTTTATGGTATATTTCAATTTAGATCTAAGATTCATTATGACATACTTATGCTTCTTAAAACTTACAGCTGAAAATACAACATACTCAAATTAACCAAAATTCTTAACTTTACAACAAATAAACTTAATATTAAATAAAATTTAAAATTTAAGCTGGAGGCTAGGAGCTGGCTCGCTGAAAAAGCCGGGCAGGCCTGACTACCTGAGTTCAGATCCATGCTGARTGAGTTTGTCCTCTGACCTGCACATGTGTGCTGTGATGTGTACCCCTCACACAACCATGTATACACATACACAAAAATAAGCAATAGACTTCAGTGAATCTTATTTTCTCCTTTACTGTTTTCAAAAATCCATGGAGTATTTAAAAAAGTAGAAAAGCCAAAAGAGATGGCTCTAAGAAGCAAATATGTACTACTGAAATCTCATCATTGATAGGCTAAAAAATACCATCAGGACATGCTTGTTTCTGTTGGTCTGCAAAGCAAACACAATTCTCCAACAGGACATTATGCAGCTGTAGCAAGACATAGCTGCTATTTTATGCTGATGAAGTAGCAGACAATGACCTGGTCCCCTGCCATTCACAACTACAAATCTCCCTCCCAAGGGACTTGAATGGTAACTCTACCATCAGCAGTCAGAGAATAACTAGAGATACTTTGTTCTAAAATTTCTGGAGATTAAAAGCTAATAATGGGGACTGGAGGATGGTCAGTGGTTTAGAGCACTTACTGCTCTTTCCAGAGGATCTGGGACTGGTTCCCAGAACCCACATCAGGTGCTCACAGCTACCTGTAAACTCTGGCGCCAGGGAATCCAAGACCCTCTTCTGCCCTCTCTGGGCACCTTCACACATGCTGCATTAACACAGACACACATATACACAAGCACACACATGAAACAAAAATAACAAAAATAAAATTTTTCAAAAGGTTAACATTACTGTAAATTGGAAAACAAGAGCTCTGTGACTTACTTATTGAACATATACTATATGTATAAGTCTAAGTTTAGAAGTTAGGGGGTCTGGCACATCCATAATTTCTTAAATTCCTAAATTAATCTAGTTTTATATTACGCATTTAAATGCCAGATGCCATAACTCCACTCTCTTTTTCTGTGCACAGAGTATCTGTTGTTTTATGAGAATATTCTGAAACAAAAACTGTCCAATCAAAGAGCTTAAGACAAAAATTTTATAAACTGTCACTTCAAGCTTGAATGGTTTTCTAGAATACCACATGTACCAATTCATTAACACGTTTGCTTAAGAACTGGATTCCACAGCTACTTATATAATCTATTGATTACACAATGAATTAATAGTCTTAAGATTTCCTAAAGCTATGTTGAAAACCTTCAAAAAATAAGGACAGAATAGAGGCAAAAACTTGGTGTGTCATTCTGACCTACACACACACACACACACACACACACACAGCCACTGAAGCTATTTTTTTCCTTTCTACAACTCTTCATATACTCCCAACTCAAATGAAAAAGTGCAGGAAACACAGGTGCATTTAACAAATAAGCTCCACTCTATAGGGAGTCAAATCTGGTCAAAACTGCAACTTGTTTTCCAAGACCTTTAGTAACTTTTTAGGGTTGTTTACAAGCCTCCTTTTTCATCAAAAACTGGCTCTCAAATCAGATTTTTTTGAGAAAGATTCCAAAAATACAGAAGACATTCTTCTCTTAAGTCAAATTAAAGACTTTCCTGTTCCAAGGCACCCTGAGTCCATGGGCATACCAGACCCCTGAACACAGACACCAGAAATGGCAAAACCTGCACAGAGATTTAAATTCAGCTAAGATGTAGTCACTTCTTACCCAGCAGTGCCTTTGGGGTTGCTACTGTTCTTTGTAATAAAGAATACTGAAAGGCATAAAAAAAACACCTGGTTCTTTGAAAAGGTTCTTCCTTTTCAAGGAAGAAAGTGCCAATCACTGGAAAAAATTAAGTCTGCTTCTCAGTTTCCAGTTTCCCCAGTCTCCCTCAATGACTGTAATAAGATGAAAATGATATGCACAGTGGAATAAGGTATTCCATGAGAATACCTTAACAAAACAATTTTTTCAATCATAGTGCTTAAGTAAAAGAACTTATAAGCTGTCACTTCAAGCTCAAATAAATGGCTTTCTAAAATACCACATGTGGCAATTCATTAACAGTCTGCTTAAGAACTCTACAGTGAGCCGGGCAGTGGTGGCGCAC
>BDUI01002199.1:40679-57928 GCA_002335545.1 Apodemus speciosus | reverse complement strand
AGAGAGAGAGAGAGAGAGAGAGAGAGAGAGAGAGAGAGAGAGAGAGAGAGAAGATACAGTAAGAAAATTGCGAGAAACAGAGATGAACATTTATAAAGACATAAAATGCGCAGGAAAGTATAACAATCTGGGAAAGTGTATGTACCAAAAGTGATGCTGAAAATATATAAACTCAAGTAGAAGGACTTGAGAAGACAGACTTACCTACCAACAGAATTCTTCAGCAAGATTACAAAAGACTCGACACCATTAAACCTAAGGGTCTCATCAAAACTATAGACCAACAACTAGTATAATACACTATTTTAACATCTATAGAACATATACCAAAAATTTTTTTAATTAAATCACAGACAGACTGTTATCTCGGCACAAAGGAACCAAACCATAAACCAGTAATACAAAAGTGGAAAAGAGAAATCTCCAAACACTTGGAAAGTAAGCAAGATGCTTCTCCAAATATACCATGAGCATGTGTAAAAAGCAAATGCTGAGAGTTTTAAATGCACTGAGTACAACAGTATGAAGACAAAATACAACACACTTGCTGTGGAAAGCTAAAGCAGTGCTGGGGAGACTTTCGCAAGCGCTCATATTGGGAAACGGGGAAAGTTGCACAGCAATTAGCTCAGCTTCCTTGATGAAGAACCTGGAGCAGAACAGGAACATACCAATGACGACTGTAGCTAGGCATGATGAGAAGTGCCTTAATTTTCCTAGAGCAGTTGGGAGTTCAAGGTCATTTTACTACACTGTTTACGCAGTTCAAAGCCAAAATGGGCTACAAGAAGTCCTGCTCACCCCCCCAAAAAAAGAGGAGGAGGAGAAGCAGCAGCAACAAAATTCACAACAGGAAAATAAAATCAATGAAACAAGTACTGGGCTACTTGAAAAGATCAATGAAATAGATATCAATGAAGACACAGTACATAGTGAAATGGCAATAAAAGAATACTGCCAGGAAAGACTTGATAACTTCAATGAAACTAACCTCATCTCCCCAAAATGAAACTGGTAATTTTTAATACCCCAATAACTATTTAAAAAATATTCTTTTTTTTCCTATAAAAAGTAATGAACCCAGCAAGGGCTCATATTATACTTGAATCTTCCCCTTTGAACTGACTAGCCAATCTAACTGTGAAGTCAAGCGCCCACCAATGGGATGAGTTGCAGTCACCGCCTACACCAGGGATGGGAACAGAGAAGCCATCTTTCCAAGCTGTCCCCACTGGGCTCTAGTGCAGCAGTCGTTACAAAGACGTTGGCTTGCCAAGCTACCTTTACTTTTTCCTGTGTCCCTTTGTCCCATACCAAGATTAATCTGTTTCTAACATTATTAATGAAAGCAAGCATGACACTCAAGAGGATTCAGAGGAAGATACTATTACATCATCTCACTAAGTACAAAAGAGTAAGTACTTTCCCAGTCATTTTTTTGATATCCTGATTAATGAGATCAAGCACAAGCACACACACACTACAAAAGCGACATCTTTTTAATACAAAAGCAAAAGAAAACTTAATAAACTTCAGCAATATATATGTATGTACATGTGTGTATATATACATGTATGTATATATACGTATGTATGTGTATATATATATATGTTTACTGACCAGTTAGATTATTCATGTAACCATAACCAAAACTAGCATTATCTAAGAAGAATGGGCCATATTCAAAAATCAACAATTATATATTAATAAGCTAAATAGCAACAAAATTGCAAAATGGCTCAGTGGAAAGTTCTTGCCGCAGAGCCTGAATACCTAATTTGATTCATAAAACAATGGGAGAAGAAAATCCATTTGTTCTGACCTCCATACGTTACTCCCTACTCAACACGTACACACTAATTTTAATTTTTTTACTCACAATCTTATCAACTTCCAATTTTAGTTAAAACTTGCAGAAAATGTCAAAGTTATCACTCTCTTAACATCAAGACAAAACCAAAAATCAGACAATTCATGATTTCCTGCACCCATTAGACAACCAAGGTCTCATGGCAAACTACTGCCCCAACATTTGAAGGGGTAAACCCTGAGTTGCAGAAGAGATGCAGCTAAACAGAAACTACTAGCATTATAAACTGATTGGAACACCTAACTGAATCAAGATGAATTAATGCACACACTATTGGGACTAGCCTCTGTGAGAGACCCTGGATTTTGGTAGAGTTTATTTCCAAGGCAACCATGAATCCTTCAGTGGCTCTGACAAGAAGACAGGGTGAGCAAGTGACCTAAAGTCCCTGCTCATAAAGAACTCTAAGAAAAACAAACAAACCAATGTCAGCAGAGTTTATCCAACCTGGAGAAAGCATTCCCCCTTCTCAAAGCCCTCTGAGGAGGCTTCTGGTCTCCCCTAAGGGAAAGGCTAAAACGAAGAAACCCACAGCCCAACAGCAAAGAGTGCAAGCCTGAGATTTAACCACAGGATTACAGAATACGTGTGACACCTCCCTACTGTGGGCTTCAGTGGACCACAGAGGAAACAGCTCAAGAAGTACATAAAGAGGGAGCTGTTAGAAGAGACTAGGCATAGTGCCACACACTGGGATCCCAGCACTCAGGAGAGGTAAGCAGGAGGAAGTGAAAGGCCAGGCTTGCATGCCTGAGGCCAGTGTGGGCTACACTGAGACTGTCTTAAAAGAAAAAGATGAAAGAAAGAAAGAAAGAAAGAAAGAAAGAAAGAAAGAAAGAAAGAAAGAAAGAAAGAAAGAACAGAGGGAGGGAGGGGGGAGGGGAGGGGAGGGGAGGGGAGGGGAAGGAACCCCCAACCAATCCCCCAAAATCACCAAAGCAAGAGTCAAAACCACAGATACTAAATTTTAAGCATCTAGTATGTACAACTATGATAAACATTAAACACAAACCAATTTCTGGCCAAATTAGCCTAACACCTTATACTACAGGTCTATTTAATTCAGTTACTATTATTTAATAGATATCTCACTTTCAACCAAAAGTTGAAAGGCATACTGAAAGATAATAAAACACAATAATAAAAGCCAGTAACACAATCAAACTTGGACACAGTACAGACTTACCAGACAGGAAACTTAAGATATGGGAGGCAGAGGCAGGCAGATCTCTGTAAGTTTAAGGAAAGAAAGCCTGGTATACAGAGTGAGCTCCAGAACAGCCAGGGTTACACAGAGATAACCTGTCTTAAAGGGTTTTTTTTTTTTTTTAATGGAAACTGCATCCTTATTTCACATTTTACATAAAAAGTAATTCAGAATAATTAGAAAAAACCTCACTATACAAGTGTCAGGAGAAGGCACAAAGTCCATCATCATGAGCTCAGATTTGGCAATGAACTCTTGGATATGACAACAAAAGCACCAGCAACGACTGTTTTCCTAGAGCATCATCGCCTGCCAGAAAATCCAGATTCTGAAATTGCAAGCCTGTATGTTTGCACAAACCAAGTGTTTGAAATACACCCCGCTTTGTGTATGTGTGTACTTATGAAGAGACACATACATACATACATACACACACAACACACACACACACAACACACACACACACACACACACACACTAGTGATTCTGTTTCTTCAAATATACCTAAAACTGCTATGGCACACATAGAGAACCAATAAATGGAGTTCATCAAAATGAACCGCTGGTTCTGGGTAAGACCTAACCAAAAGGATGAAAAGCTACACAACAGAATAAAATCTCTGCAAGCCATCTGACAGATAACTTAGTATTCCAGACTATTAATTAAAAACTCTCAAACAGTTCATCTAAATGGGAAGTGGTGAAGGAGCCGTGAGATTGCTCAGTAGATAAGGAAAAGGAGTAATGAAGCAATACAGGAACAGCAGTTACAAATGGGGGAAATACAAGCAAATCTAAGTTCTGGGGAAGATGGCTCAGCAAGCAAAAGTGCTGACTACACAAGCCTGGTGATGACTGGAGTCTGAATCCTTTGAGCCTTTGTAAAAAGTTGGAGGCTCAGAGGTGGTGGCCTATGCCTTTCTTTAATCCCAGCACTTGGGAGGCGGAGACAAACGAATGTGAATTTGTGGCCAGCCTGGTGAGTGAGTTCCAAGACAGCCAAGGATACCAGAAAAACCCTGTTTCCAAAACAAACAAACAAACAAACAGCTAGATGTACCAGTATCTTATGCCAGCATACTCCTAGGGCAAAATGAGAGGCAGAGACAAGAGAATCTCTCAGGCCAGCTAGCCTGGAATTTACAGTGCAGAGATGAACAAGAGGCCATGCCTCAAAAACAAGGTGTAAGGCAAGCAAAGCGGCTGACACTGTCCTCTTACTCGCATGTGGGTACCCCCCCCACACACACACTGTATGTATGTATACACATACATATATGTATACATAAAAATTAAATGATGATAGAAAAGACTTAGCAGTGAATCCATGGCAATCACAGTGGCAAGTGTGGTTTACTGAGAATCTGTTAACAGACAACCTTCAAAGTATTCCCCTCACTAATCCTCAAATCCTGTTACTCACGCGTATGTGCAGTCTCCCACAGAAAAGAGAGGTGAGCTGCAAAACCAACAGGATATGACAGTGGGATTTCTAGAATCAGGAACTGGAGATCTACCACGTTTCTACCATGCTCTCACTCCTTCGTTGCTCATTCTGGGGAAGTCTACTTGCTACATTCAAACAACTGTGAAGAGGCCTAACTAGCAACACTGTAAGCAAGGCATTCCAAGGAATTCTCCATCTCAGCTTGGCTTCCTGAGACTGCAGCCTCAAGAGAACTCAAGCTTCCACTGATGTACTGACTCACAGAAGAGAGAAAGCTGATAAATTTGGTAGTTAATTAAGCAGCGATAGACGCCCAATGCCCTTACTATGTGCCTCACACCATCCCTGTGACTACTCCTTAACTCAGGTTAAAAAACTTAACTCAGGACAAGGGAGGTGGCTCRGCAGTTAAGAGCTCTTGCAGAAGACCAGGGTTTTGTTCCTAGAACAAAGATGGTGGCTCACAACCATCCATAACTCCAGTTCCAGGAAATCTGCCACCTTTTCTTCTGACCTCTGCAGCACCAGGCATACATATAGTACATAAATACATGCAGATAAAACACTCATACATGTAAAGTAAATGAAATATCCTTTAATTTAGGATGTAGCTCAGGGGTAGAATGTTTGTCTAGTATACATGAAGGCCCAAGGTTCACCCTGAGCATTACAAAATGAGTAAAATAAAGCTCCCCCCCTCCACCTCCAAGTATCACACAGCTGGCAAGTGCTGGAATCAGATAAAAATGAAAGCCAGCATAACTGACTACTATGCAAACGTGCTCCCTATTTCTATACCACAGCTCTTTTTGTATTTTGTTTGGGAACTTATTTTCTGCTGGTAAGTATAAAGCAAAGTGATCTGATAAGACCAGAGCAAAGTACAAGTGAAATCAGAAAAAAAAAAAAAAAAGAAAAAGAAAAAGAAAAAAGAAGAAAGAAAGAAAAAGAAAAGAAAGAAAGAAAGAAAATGCAAAATATTTGAGACCATTGCCATGGAGAGCTAAGAGCCTGCCAAAGAATTCTTTATAAGACTTTCAAACCATGCTAGGCCCATTAAGATCAGGAGCCATGAACTTCCAGTACAAGAAACTTAAGATGATTATAACCAAAAGAACAGAGGATTGCTTGTGAACATAATATAAAATGTAATTTCAGCTGTGAAACAATTATTATGGCTGGATAGAATAGGAAACACATCTTTCCCAGGGCCTCCAGGTTCCATAAGGAAGTAACTACATACATAAACATTTCAGAAATACCTCTCTCCATACATATGTATGTCTGTATATATGTAAACACACACACATATTTTAAAGACAGTGTCTCACTAGGTAGCTCTGGCTGCTATGGAACTTGCTATTTAGACCATCTTCAACTCAGAGATGTGCCTACCTCTGCCTCCTGAGTGCTAGGATTAAAGGTGTGCCTCAGCAAACACTACAGAGTCTACATCACACTGAAACTCAGGATCCCACAGAAGACAGTGATAGTGCTACTTCATGCCTTAATCTCAAACACTGGAAATTTCTCTACAGAATCTTCTCTTTTCCTATATCCTCTCAAAAATGCTATTAACAGTTACAACTTACAGAACTAGACAATACCTAAGAGCAGTCTAATCATTAAGTGACTTGACCTGAATAATTTTATTATAAAAGGTAAGAGTTTAGCTCAGGGCTGGAGAGATGGCTCAGCAGTTAAGAGAACTGATTTTTCTTCCAGAGGTCCCGAGTTCAATTCCCAGCAACCACATGGTGCCTCACAACCATCTGTAATGAGATCTGATGCCCTCTTCTGGTGTGTGTGAAGACAGCTAGTGTACCCATATAAATAAGTAAATCTTTAAAAAAAGGGGGGGGGGACAGGTGTAGCTCAGCAGTGGAGCTATTAAGCCCTATTAAGCCCCAAGACCTAGAGTTAAGTTCCCAGCATCATCGCATCAAACAAAACAAAACAAATAAACAAACAAAACAAAAAAGCCAAGCAAGCAAAAAAGGAGTTAGAGGGAGGGTCTCTTCACCACAAACTAACAAAAAGCAAACACCTCAGAGGGGAAGGAAACACAACTTCAGACCAAATAGTTGTTTTTAAATTTCTTTTAAACTAAAGACAAAAATTTACATAAAAATCAGAATTGCTGGACTGGAGAGATGGCTCAGTGCAGTGGTTAAGAGCACTGACTGCTCTTCCAGAGGTCTGAGTTCAATTCCCAGCACCCACATGGTGGCTCACAACCATCTGGAACCATATGACAGTGTACTCACATACATTAAATAAACTCGTTTAAAAAAAAAAAAAAACAGAATTGCCCAAACACATGTCCAATTTCATAATGTGCTTTTTAAATGACTTTGTTTGAAAAATAAAGTAGCATACACAATCTGGAAAGAAAGCTAGGTAGGGAAAAAGGAACGACCACGCCTGTAACGCCATTCTTTCTGGGCCAGTATTCACTCCCATCAAGGGGAAATACTTCAGACACAAACATATGACTGGAAATARTTGTTCAACCTATATTGCATGGTGTTCCAGGGTAAGTTTCAATAAGCAAGTTAGCCACTAATATGCCAGTGGCATCTTCCCCATACACCCATATTTACACCTAAGCACTTGCTAGCAACAAGTCAAAAAGTGCAACCAGAAAACAAAACCTATTTTCTCCTAAAGAAAGAATTGCCCACTGCTAAGGAAACGCTTCCTACCTAATGCACTTCAGTGAGGAGAAAAAAAAACAGTTTTCAGACTCAAAGTAACTCCCATTCCACATTTATGTCAGAATTATGAATACCACATAGAGATTCTCTATGAATGTCACAAGCTATTTCACATTTTTTATACTCTTTAAACCAGGATGGACTCNAAAACAGAATTGCCCAAACACATGTCCAATTTCATAATGTGCTTTTTAAATGACTTTGTTTGAAAAATAAAGTAGCATACACAATCTGGAAAGAAAGCTAGGTAGGGAAAAAGGAACGACCACGCCTGTAACGCCATTCTTTCTGGGCCAGTATTCACTCCCATCAAGGGGAAATACTTCAGACACAAACATATGACTGGAAATARTTGTTCAACCTATATTGCATGGTGTTCCAGGGTAAGTTTCAATAAGCAAGTTAGCCACTAATATGCCAGTGGCATCTTCCCCATACACCCATATTTACACCTAAGCACTTGCTAGCAACAAGTCAAAAAGTGCAACCAGAAAACAAAACCTATTTTCTCCTAAAGAAAGAATTGCCCACTGCTAAGGAAACGCTTCCTACCTAATGCACTTCAGTGAGGAGAAAAAAAAACAGTTTTCAGACTCAAAGTAACTCCCATTCCACATTTATGTCAGAATTATGAATACCACATAGAGATTCTCTATGAATGTCACAAGCTATTTCACATTTTTTATACTCTTTAAACCAGGATGGACTCMATGTGTTCTGAACATACAAAGCGAAACAACCAAATTCATAACACTATGACTTTAATTAAAACATCATTTTTATTTAGGAAAACTCGCATTTCCCTGGCCTTTTCTCTTACCCGCATCTGCTCAGTGGAGCTGCTGCTAAGTTCRTCTCCAGACTCGGAATCCTGGTGTGTTCTTTCGGAGCCTTCGCCAGCTGAGTCACATGACTGCTCCTGAGAGAAGCTAGTCTTCTCTACGTCCAAGAACTCTGGCCCGGGAAAATGACCAAATAAGCGTGTCCTATTCTGGCTGGAAACTTTAGGAGAATGTGAGTCACTGTTAAACTTTCCATTATTATGGGTCAGGTCCAGGCTTAGGTTGAGAGTCTGGCCTGAATTATAATTGGATCCGAAATTCTGATTGGCATCACGAATAAGAGCTGTTCCTTGAACAGATGACGATGGCTTTCCAAAACTTGAAAGCTCGGGCATTTTGTTCACATTTTCTGTCGATCTCTGGAGATGCATACTCTGTATTGTCTTCACAGAGCTATTTGGCAGTCCCGCTGCCTGTTTCACAGGCGGCATCAGCGCTTTGCGAGTGACCTCCTTGACATACTGTGCTGGCACATAAAATGCTTTCGAGTTCTCATCAAGTCTGACTTGCCACCAATCATCGTTGGTCTTCTTCACCAGGAGGTAGCGCTCCCCTTGTCTGATCACAATCTTCCTGTCCTTCGCTTCATACTCATAATCATACTCCACCTCAATATACGCTTGTCCTGCAGCAATCTTCCCACTTCTCTCAGCCATTTCTACTCAGTAATACTCACTCTCAAAACTGATAGCATGCCACATTATGCCTTGTGCCTCGATGCATTAACATAACACTATTATTTAAGCAGAGAAAGAATAAAGAAAAAAATTAAGGTAATGTAAATTTCATACTCATAAACATTACACATACCATTTAAAAATCCTTTCTTCAAATCTTAAGCTCCATAAAGCATGTCTAGTAACACACATATCAACCTACGTTTAAGACATTTTCATTCTAGTTCTTCAGTTATTTACAATCTAAGAGGACAGTGTAAGCACTGTTGTACTGGTGTAAACTGTGTCCCATAGAAGGTACAGTCAAGTGCTCACCTCAGGGTTTATAAAGGTGGTCATATCTGAAAATAATGGTCTTTGCAGATGGAAGATTAAGACAGGGTCATTGTGGTGGTTTGAATTAAAATGCCCCCCCCAGGCACATTGGGAGTCTCATTACTTTGGAGTAGGTGTGGCCTTATTAAAGGAATTGTGTCACTGGAGGGTTGGCTTTGAGGTTTCAGCAGCTCAGGCCAGGCTCTCTCTGTGGATCCAGATGTAGAACTCTCCGTTACCTCTCCTTGCCATGTCTATCTTTGCGCCACCAAGCTTTCCACCATGAAGATAATGAACTAAACCTCTGAATTGTAAGCCAGCCCCAATTAAATGTTTTCTTTTATAAGAGTTGCTGTGGTTATGGTGTCTCTTCACAGCCATAAAAACCCTAACTAAGATAGTCATATTTGATAAGAGTGACACTATAATCCCCATGTCAGTATCTTTTTTGCTATATGTACTATATAGTGTGTATGCTCTTGTATATGTTTTTATGTGTGTTTGAGCACACATGTGGTGCATGTTAATATGGAGGCTCAAGGTATGTCCCTCTATTACTTTCCAGTCCAGAAAAAAAAACCAAAACAAGGCTCACAGTACCCATGGCCCCTCCCAGCACTTCTTATCCCAATCCCTCTCCTAAAACTCTCAGCTCAGGGATTGGGCTTCCCTTCCTTCAACCAGCTCCTCATTTCTATATAAACCTGCTATTTTGGCCACAGGCGTTCTTTGTCAGCTTGTCCTCTCTTCTCTTCTTTCTTCCTCTCACGTCTCTCTCTTCTCATAGACCAGTTCAGTCTAGACCCTTCCAGATGTCTATGGCTGAGCTCTCCCTCATATCTACAATAAAATCCTTCTCCTCAACTATACCTAGGAGCGGTTAGGTATTTCCTCATTTTCATTCACATCCTAGGCTACAAAGCAAGTTTGTTGTCAGCCTGGACTTTGAGAGACTGCTTCCAAACAAATAAAAATAATAAAGGGAGGAAGCAAAGGAGAAAAGGAAAGAGGAAAACAAAACAAAAGAGTCAAACAGAAGACATGGGCAGAAACCGGCAGAATATCAAGGACTCCCAGCAACAAGAAGCTATGATGAAGCAAGGCAGGACAAAGAATGCCAGCACTAACACTTTGATAATTCTGGATAAAGGTTCTCGTCTTGTAGCCCAGGCTAACTTCATCAAGATCTACCTGCCTGAGCCACCCAACTGCAGAGATTAATGTCATTATTTAAAAGCCACCCACTTACAGTACAGTCTAAGTATCACTGATGCAAAAATTTAAAATCTTGAAACTCTCTCAGCACTAACATGGCATAGGTCAAAAATTCCATGCAAGTTCCCATGTGATGGGTTGTTATACACTGTGTGTAAAAACAACCATTCTTCTGAGGCCTGCAGTCTCTAAGATAAAGCTAGTAAGCTGAGGTGGTAATAAATTAATTTATTAATAAATTAATAAATATAATTACAGTTTAAAAAAACATTAAACTTACCTTGGAAGGCTGTAAACACCTGGTGTCTCATTAAACCTAAAAATTAAATAAAAAAATTTATATCTCTAAACAAGATTCCTTAAAGACTAAGCACAWGTGTATAATTTTGGAAGAATAATTTTTATGGCAGTGATATGGACCACAAGGCAGTGTCCTATGTCTGACTTTTCAGTGCCACGTTTTAACAAATCCACTTGGGGCCATGGAGATGAACTCTGCCACTGCCTTTGCCTGCTGCCCCCACTGCCTCAACATCCCTTACTTTTATTCTGACGAAGAGGGATTACATGATAAACAAATTTGATAAATGTTTAAGATAATTGCTTCTCTAAGTTCATGGTATTGAGTGGGAATAGAGAATGATATGTATGTTTAAAGTTGTTAGGAATCCTAACACATTTCCCCCCACAGTTACTTACTCTTTATAAAAAGAGAAACAGACACTGCAATGCTTCTTTTTCAATGAAAAGTTTTAAACCAAATGATCAACCCCACCAATTAAGACACCTAGGTGAGACACACCTATAGTGTAGACTGTCACTTGTGCTGTGTTCTTATCAAAAGCATATTTCAGCCGGGCGTAGTAGCATATGCCTTTAATCCCACCACTTGAGCGGCAAGAGGCAGGTGGATTTTGAGGCCAGCCTAGTTTACACAGTAAGTTCCAGGACATCCAGAGCTATATAGTGAGACCCAGTCTAAAAAAAAAATAAGAAAAAAAGCATATTTCATTTCATGCAATTACTGGGAAACACATACATCCAGAAGGCAAAACATTCCATTAGATAATAGAAATAAACTTTTCAGAGTTAATGTCATGAAAAATGAAAAGGAGAGATTCCTCAAGACTAGACATTTTTATAAGCAAAATTGGTTAGTTAGAAGTACCTAAAATTTACCATATCCAAAATCTATTTGCTGTCTGTACATCACTCTTATCCTGCCCAATTTGTTCATCGTAGTAAGAGCACTTCCAACCTTTGAACTGTTCAGTCTCTGCTTTCATGCATTACTATACTTCAGTCACTCTGTGTTTTAACCTTATATAAAGTTTTCACAACTTTTCAAAAATTCCTCCTGAGGGTAACAGAGATGGCCTAGCAATTAAGACCTGCTGCTCTTCCAAAAGACCTGAGTTCAGATTAGCATCCACATTGGGTGGCTCACAGATGTCTAGAACTCCAAGTCCAGGGAATCCAATGCCTTCTTTTGGCTTCCATGGCCATAACACACACACACACACACACACACACACACACACACAGTGGTCCCTAAGATGTCAGTGAAGCTGAAAAATGCTGTCATAGTATTCTAAAATCCTAGGGTAGCACATTACTCGTATTTCTGGTAATACAGATGTACAGACACCTACCATGCTGCAGTATAGTATAAAAGCCATAATACAAGCTGGGYGGTGGTGGCGCACGCCTGTAATCCCAGCACTTGGGAGGCAGAGGCAGGCGGATTTCTGAGTTCGAGGCCAGCCTGGTCTACAGAGTTCCAGGACAGCCAGGGCTATACAGAGAAACCCTGTCTTGAAAAAACCAAAAAAAAAAGCCATAATACAAATATGCAGAGCATAGTACTTGATGATAATAAATTACTGTAATAGTTGTTTTTATGCTACATTTTATCAATACTTTAGAAACTATCATCTAATACATATATTTACGTATTTTTAAAAGTTCTTACAGCAGTAATATAATGTACGCCACGTAATGTTGGCAGCACCCTCATACATCTTCTGTTTACCATATTACCTACTGCATCAAGAGACCACATGAAATAAGCAAGCATCCACTCTGTGTAAACACACTAACAGTCCAACGATGAGGGAATCAGCCAATGACAAATCTCACAATTCACTGGTTGGCACAGGAAATATAACTGTACTTTATCCTTTAATGAGTTGGGTTTTCTTTCTTTCAAGGAAACATAGGGAGATGAATATGGAGACGTGCAGCTACTTTTCACAAGATTACTGTAGCTTAGAAACATCAGGACTGGTCAGACAGTTTCATTTTACGCTACTGTAGAGAGACTGGCGCTGGAGAACAGCAATCAGTTACAGGCCAGGCCATGTCCTCTCCTGCCAGGCTTTATGACTGCACCACCCTAGTGACCACAAAGCCAAGTGTGCAGAAAGTCAGGGAGAGAGGGGAGTACACAAGGGAGTCGGTTTCACTAATTCAACCCAAGACATCCAATCTACAGTTTTAGATAAAGGCAATAAGATGTGGAAAAGCAAGTAAATGTGGGAGTTAAATAATATAATCTCTGTAAAAAGGTAGTCACATGCCAAGGTAGATGAAATGAGCAAGAAGACACATGGTAATGAGGAATAGAAGCTACAGATAAATTATTAGTCAAAACAGAGGTAAGAGGTAGGAAATGAAACTGGAAAACACTAAATAACTGTTAAAACCATAAATATCTAAGAAAGTATATATAGCATATTACACAATACAAATAATTCTAAAAAAAAAACAGATAAAATGAAGTCTTATTATAGAAACTACCTTGAAAGAGACTAAGATATTCATAACTATAAAAAACAGATCTGAKTGAAAATCCTATATAACTGTGTGAGTCATTTATTCTATTTTGTTTAAGAGCAGGCTACAGTAAAATGAAAGTTTACTTTGATTTGGATTTATTTCTTCTTCTGCTTGAATCAGGTCAGAAGCTATTTATTCTGATAACTTTAGATAGGACTCTGCTTATTTAACTAGAGAATACTCTCACCAGAACACTCCTGAAATGACACCTATTCAGTACTTATCACCACATGCCTCTGTCCATGTTCACACCAAACACAAACTGCTAAGCACCCGATCACCAGAACATTCAATTTCTGCATGTCTGCTGCTTTGAACAGCCCCCTGCTTTTTTCAGCAATTTTTTAAATGTTCACATGAGACTTTCAAGCTTCTTGCAAGTCTTCTTCCTCCCCTGTTGCAATCATTTCTTCCTTATGTTTCAACAAACACATACACATACATACATCTTTTGTATGTATGGAGGAGAGGTGGGAAAGGGTAAGGGTGTGTGTGTGTGTGTGTGTGTGTGTGTGTGTGTGTGTGTGTGTATTTGTGTGTGTGCTGGCCCACAGGCTCACATTCCTATAGAGGTCAAAAGACAACCTTAGATATTCTCAGGTAGAATCTATCATTTTGTTTGCTTTGCCTTGAGATAGAATCCAACTAAATAGCTCTCTCGGAACTTGCTATGTAGACTAGGCTGGCCTCAAACTAATAGATATCCTCCTCCCTCTGCCTAAAATGAAACATGTGAACCACCACACCAGGCTTTGTTTTGTTTTGGTTTTTGAGACGGGGTCTCTCACTGGTATGGAAAGCACCACGTAGTCCAGCTGGCTGACCAGCAAGCCCCAAGGATGCATCTCCATCTCCGCTGGGCTGGATTACAATCCCATGCCACTGTGCCTGGCTTTTTCTCTGAGTTCTGTGGAGCAAACTTAGGTTTCCAGCCATTTGATGAGCCCATCACATCTACCACAGCTCTGTCCTCAGCTCAGTATTTTCCATCATGCTACTTTATCATCTGATAATCTTTTTCCCATCTGTTAATTTTTTTAATTGTCTTTCTCATGTAAATTACTAAGAAGCCTACCACAATTATAATTATACAGCTTAGCATATGTTACCTTCCTCCCAAAGGACATCTGCTTTAACCAACTATATCTTACTAGATATATCAAAAACAATCCAAAACAAAAATAAACAATAAAATCTTAAGAGAAACAAAAACTAAAGTAAATAATCCATAACTAAGAGGTTTATAATTTAAGAATAATCCACATATGCATAACACATGCAGTAATTCTGATACTCTAGTACTTAGAATGATAAAATGCTAATATGCATCAAGCATGTAAATATTAAGCAGTCTAAAAATATCAAAGCCGAATCACTAATTCTTGGCACTATGTTCTCTGCAATAATAAAATGAGGCTACAGCATACTATTATTGGTAGTAGAACACTTCTCTAACATGTATGAGACCCACAAAACAAATAATGATTAAAAGAACTAGAGATGGGAGTAGTAGTAAGATGAAGATAAGAAAATTGGAGCCGGGCAGTGGTGGCGCACGCCTTTAATCCCAGCACTTGGGAGGCAGGCGGATTTCTAAGTTCGAGGCCAGCCTGGTCTACAGAGTGAGTTCCAGGACAGCCAGAGCTACACAGAGAAACCCTGTCTTGAAAAATCAAAAAAAAAAAAAAGAAAAGAAAAAAAAGAAAATTGGGGACAAGTGTGACTAGATATATTACATACCTGTACAAAACTGTCTAAGAGTAACTCAATTTTTAATTTCTTAAAGAAAAAACTGGAGATGTAACTTAGTTGGTAGACTGCTTGCATGCCTAGTATGTACCCAAACACCATAAAAGAGTAAAAAATAAGAATAAAATAATAATCCCCAAACAAGCACCTAAGAAAAAAATTTAATGAGCAAGGCAACAACAAAATTCACAAGGTACCAGCAGAAGAAATTATTCCAACAACTAGTCCTCTAAGTTGTACATTTGTAATCATTAGCCAGTATTAAGCTCAAGTTTTTTCTTAATGAATCCCAGCTAATAATGAACAGATAAGCAATATAAAATACTTCTCTGAATTAAAACAGGCAATGTAATGCAGGAAAGGCGAATATCATAAACTAGTCAGGCTGTTTAAAAAAAAAAAAAAAAAGCAAAAATAGGATAGGAAATGAGTTGTTAGCAGTAAAGTGGTACAGGAGGCAACAGCGGAGAACCAGCGAAGGAACCGCAAAAGCAAGACCTAAGCATGAAGCAAAAATGAGGAAACAGCAAAAGAAGCATTTGGAGCAATAAGCATTTTAATAAAAAAGAAATATGTAAACCAAGCCTTTAATCCCAGACAGAGGCAAGAGGATCTCTGAGTTTCAGGCCACCCTGGTGAACATAGTAAATTTGCAGGTCAGCCAGGGTATACTGAGACTCTGTCTCAAAAAAAGAAAAAAATAAATAAACTTTTAAAAAAGGAACATTAGCACGGGGTATCTGGAAATGCCATGAAAGACAGAAACAGAGTCATCTCAATGACTTCCTCTTGAATGTAGTTCACAGGCTGGAGTTATACTCAGCAGTACCCAGCATGTGCAAGGTATAGTGTGTGCATCGGRTAAGGGGCGCATCAATTCAAAATAGAAATACAAACTTGGATTTGGCAATGAATTTCAATATTTAACAAATTTATAACCATGAGGAAGAAAAAACTGGACTTTACTAAAATTAAAAACATCTGCAAATCAGCATTTTGAAGAAGCAGACTCAATTTCATTTTTCTTGCAGCACTATTTACAAGAGCCAAGAAATGCAACCTGTTTCCACCAAGAAAAACATGGTGTACGCAATAAAGTAGCTGGCCATAGAAAAGATGGAACCATGTCATTTCTGACAATATGAACAGAACTCACAGGATATATGTTAAGTAAGTCAGAAATAAAAGACAAATCCTGTAAGATCTCACTTACATGAAGCCGAGAGAATAGCAGTCTCTCCAGGCCTGGGGAAACCAGGAGAGAACAGAATGGGAAAGCGTCTAGAACAGTGGTTCTCAGACTTGCTAATGCTGTGACAGGAAGAGCAGCTACTAAGAAGGCATGACTTCCTACAGCCCACACTCTGGGTCAGGAAACAGGTCCCAAAATATAAAAATGCAAAGTTAGTTCTCTGGTCACAATGAATTTGATCAGAATGAAGTTATAAACTTATGAACAATAAGAACCCCAAATGTGGGATGGAATGTAATCTGAATGCAGAGCACATGAAGAACAGACTCTTGGTTAGATCGTCAACACCACTGAAAAAAGTAAAATGGTTGCTATTTGATATTAGGTTAAAACCTAACATGATGGCACACACTTACAATCTTAGGTCAGGGAACAAAAGGATTCCTAGGGCTAGCAGGCCAGCCAGCTTATCCTGATCATGTATTGCAGGCCAAAGAAACTTGTCTCAAAACAAACCAAAAAGTGGGACTTCAGGCCTCCACACACATGTACACACATACATAGGCACACATACATGACATTTGTAAAGTAAATATTAAAAACTAAGCACAAAAAGAACTCCTGGCTGAAAAGTTTCCACTAGCAAATTTACTCAAAATGAAGGGGGAAAAAAAATCACATTTCTACAAAAATTTCCATGAAGGATCAATGTGAAAAGAACCCAACTCATTCTATAAAGTTAGCATACTTAGAGCAACATAAAAGACACTGAAACAGAGAGAAAAATGATACTGCTAACCAGTATTATTCAAGAATATAGATAGAAAAGTTGCTAATCCAATTTAGCACACTGGATCCCTTTACCCTGCCCGTCATCCATGGAGTCTAGACCAGCCTTGAACACTTTATGCTTACTGACTTCAAACTCTTAGTCTTCCTGACTCTACCTCCCAAGTTCTATGATTCTGGCATACCCTATCATACCTTCCAACAATATTTTCAGATTATAATGTATCAAGTCCAAAAACAGTATTAAATTGAACATTTAAAAGTCAATCAAGCCGGGCAGTGGTGGCGCACGCATTTAATCCCAGCACTTGGGAGGCAGAGGCAGGTGGATTTCTGAGTTCGAGGCCAGCCTGGTCTACAAAGTGAGTTCCAGGACAGCCAGAGCTACACA
>BDUI01002198.1:97054-108873 GCA_002335545.1 Apodemus speciosus | reverse complement strand
AGAGAGAGAGAGAGAGAGAGAGAGAGAGAGAGATTACTCTCAAAAAAGGGAGAAATGAATGAGAAAAATGCTTTAAAAGAAATTTGAAGAAGTCTTTGCCAGGGCAACACTCAGTTTCTTTGAATCTGGTACACACAGGGATTCTGGGATTTCTTAACTTGGTATGACAAACTAAGAGACTAGAATAGGCTTTTACAGTAAATATGGATTTAATTGAAGTTATATAGGAAAAGGTATTATTTAAGTCATATAAAGAAGTTATGGAGAGTCATTCCAATACCTTGGGTTTGGGTGTCAGGTTATGGTGATTTTATAAATTAAAGATAGGTTATCATTTTAAGGAATAATTTGGAAGTGGTCAAAATTTTCAACAAGGGGGAAATAGATGAGATGGGTTACTAAATTTATTCTTGAACAAAACATTGTAGAGCCATAATCTTAAATTGATAGAGATCTTTATAATTGATACAAAATTGAAGTTATCATTTATCATGTTGGTACAGAATTTATATATTGATGCATATTTAAGGTTTTCATTGGTATAAATCTTTGTATATTTATACAAAATTAAGAATTAATATTATTACTTTTAGCTAGGCATTGTGCAAATACAACTCAATTAAAACTACAGGGCTTTGACCCAGTCCTTTATAGCTGCTATTACAAACTGTTAGGATGATTAAGTAATGCAAATTACGGGGCAGATAGGAAACTCATGGTTATATTAGATTCTGATTTAATTATAATAAAGCATTTTCAATACTATTAAATATAAATAGCTAAAAGCTATCAAGGTTTAACAGTTTAGGTATACTTTATATAGGCAGTCTTCAAAAACATCAGAAATCCACAGAAATTGACATTTATCATTTCATTATTATTAGTTTTTTGCCTAAGAGACATGGCAGCCCCTGACTGTACCCCCTTCATGGTTCAAAGAATATATTGAACCTCCATATGGAATTTCAAGGTAGCCACTGAATAAGAGTTACCCTAATGCATCTAGAGGCAAAAAAAAAAAAAAAAATGCTGTCTAGGAAAGGACATATGATGTGGAATAGTCGACAGTTTAGCTCTGCAAAGACAGAGTAAGCTAATCCTTCATAATTTCTTCTTCACATAAGCACTCAGATGGTTCTGGTCCAAAAGACTGAAGACAGATGCTCCAACATTCTGAGGAATATGGGACTGTCAAGATAGTCAGCTGTCTATGAAAATTGGTTAAGTTTTGGAAGCTATGTTTTTGTGTTTCCTATATATTCAGGTAATATTTAATTTGTTCTTGGATCTATGACAGGGTTGACGACTAATCCAAATCTCATAACCAAACATAAGTTGTCTAGCACGATGGGAGATGATCTAGATTGAAAAGAATGGTTTTCTGATAATAATAATAATAATAATAATATTTAAAATCAGAACATAATTCAGGTATAGAATTGTAAACTCTTTAAACTGGAATAGATGTTAGAGTAATGTACCTACATTGACAAAATTGAAGGAATAGATGTTATTAGTATATATCATACCTTATAGTTTACATAATTGTTATAATTGTTGGCATTTAGTCTTTAGGCTCTGCCCCACAGTTACCTGGCAACAGCCAAGTATGCCTGACTTACTATAAAAAGGACAGCTTGTCTCTTCCTCTCTTTGTTGCTCTCTCATTCTTGCTCCTGCTTCTTCCCTTCTCTCTCCCCATTTCCTCTCCCCCTTCCACATGCTCATGGATGGCCTCTATCCCTCCCCTCCTCCTCCTCTTTCTTCCTCCCCCCTTTCTCTCTCTTTCTGCCTTTCTCTGTCTCTACTACCCTCTCTATTACCCTCCCCATGTCCTGAAAAAATTCTATTCTATACTACACTGCCATGTGGCTGGCCCCTCCTCAGAGGGAAGGGATGCCTCAGCATGGGCTCCCAGAGGCACTCTATCCCTCCACACTTTACCACACCTCCACCAAATATATCTCTGGTTTCTTTCTCTTTATATAAAACACAACAATAACTATGTTCAATGTATATCTGAGAGAAAGGGCCTTTTTTAATGGATGAAACAGGTGAATTGTTGTGGATTGATTCTAATGCTATTTGTGTTAATTCAGCTCCCCAAACCACAGATGAACCCATACATCTGCCTGTAATACTCTGAAGCTCTCTGTCTCCAACTGGTTTTAATTGGTAAATAAAGTTGTCAGTGGCCAATTGTTGGGCAGGGAAACAGAGGCAGAACTTTATATTTCCTGGGCAAGGGAACCACAGGGAGAAGAGGATTAAGAATCACCATTGCCAGGGAAAAAAGAAGGTCCTGGCCTGAGACGCCGAAGACAGAGAGACTGCCAATATGTAAGAATTGGGGACTGTGGCCCAGGAAAGCTGCAGGCCTGGGTCCTTGGCGACCAGGATGGAATATATGTTTTAGTAGGTAATAATTCAGGAAGCTCAAAAGGGAGAATGTGTTAGCTGTGGGGAGGTTTGGAAGTACCCAGTCATTGCTCTGTTTAAGACATATTAAAGTTTTAGATAAGAAAAATTAAATTTGGTCAGGGACAAAGAATGTAGGGTGATATAATTGGACACCCTAGATTGCTTAAAACAAAGTGCAGGCCAAATAAAAGATCAAAATGCAAAACACAATTTGAAGAAAAAGCACAGAACAAAAGAAGGAAGCTGGGTGGGTCCAGGTGGAGAGAAGGCAGAGATGCTGATGTTTATAGCACAGTGAGTGAGTTGTGGCTGACAGAAGACTCAACATTTCAGTATGTCAAAATGGTTAGGAGAAGGCACACACACACATACACAGACACACACAGACACACAGACACACACAGACACACAAACATCCAAGACTATCCTTGATTCACTATGTGGCTCAGGGTGATCTCCAACTCACAGCATTCTTTTGGCTCTCATCTCTTCTTCCAGATTCTGGGATCACATGATTGGTCCACACAGGATTTTGAACATTCTCATCACAAAGAGATAGCAAGTGTGCCTAGTGTCTGAAGTGAAGGATGGGCCCATCATTCCCACCTGATACACTGGTGATGTCACAGTATACCTGTAAAGGTGTTCAGCTGCTATATGTCCATCAAAAATAAATTATTTATGAAAAAGAGAAGTAGCAAAATATTTCATGTATTGACTAGACATGTGTACATGTTCACATGTTTGTACACAGGCATGTGGAGGCCAGAAGTCTACATCAGGCATGTTTGTCAAATTGGTCTCCACTTTTTTTTGAGGTAGGGTCTTTCACTGTTGTAGGATGATGTGACATAGGATCTCTCACTCACCGCTTGGCTAGGCTGGTTGGCAGTGAGCTCTGCTTGTCTGTCTTTCCAGGATCCAGATTACACATTCACACTGCTCCTGGCTTTTATATCAACTCTGGAGGGTCCAAGCTCAGGTCTTCCTATATAAGTGGCAGGGACTTTACTGACAGATTCATTTTTCCAGCCCCATCAAAATATTTTTAAAACTACAACACTCAAATCATAGAAAAGGATCAATTTATGTAAGGATGAGCTAGTAAAAGTCAGAAGAGGGGAGAGCTCTGTGAAAGAATTGGCAGAAATAAAAGCAACCAACTCTCTAGACATTGAAGAAGACAAAACAAAACATCCCAAAACATGTACAGTTTGGGTTAATTAAACATAAAATTAAGCTACCATAATAAAGAGAAATCTTTTATGGAGCAAAAACTCAGTAAAATGTCATATATAAGCTTGCTGATGACCTAAATACCTGGCAGCACAGAATGTCACCATGACTGAAGCAAAGCAACTGTGTTCATTTCCAGCTGACTAGCAAAGTTAACATTTTTCAAAATTACAAATGAATTACTCTTTGTCCCTGTAATTCCATTCCTGGGAATTTATGCAGTAAGCACAGCTTCAAATGTTCAAAAAATTTGCACAGGCCTGAGAGAGGGGCCATTTGTCACCACACAGTACTGCTTAGGCTGTATATTTCTGTAGGGGACTACAGACTACAGTCCTTCCTTCACACAGGAAACAAGAGAAGCACTGTGTCCATTGTGCAAAAAAAAATTTACAGCAACTTCAAAGTGCTTGTGTTAATAAAATGAGCCATTATTTAGTTTGAAACAGTAATAAGAAAACAAAATCATATTTACTTATACAACAAATTGCATACCACAAAGCAAATAAATGTAGTTTCATGTAAGGACCAGAAACATAATGACATAAGAGGTCAGTATGAAACAGGAAGAATTTTTGTTTTTGCTCTTTTCTTTGAAACCATGCTTTAGGTAGGTAGCTTAGGCTGCTCTGAGATTCACTATGTAATCAAAGAATCAAGGATGACCTTAAACATCTGATTCTTCTGTCTCTGTCTCCTGAGTGTGAGAATTAAAGGTGGTCAGCTTTCTAGGTAATGCAGACACTATTCAGAACTTCATGTGGTGTTGCATCATGCAGTGTTTCACCCACAAAACCACAACCACAGCTCCTAGAGGTTTCAAAACACATTCCAACAAATATTTGTTGGAAATACAAGTGTTGGTCTTTCAGAATTAAAGTGAACTTGGGAAACAGAATTGTAGAGACGAAACAGAAGGCTCCTGCTGCACATGTGTCAGGCTGTCTCCAAACAAGCAGGGTGTTCTGGATGCACTAATCTGCCAGCTGTCACCACCTGTCTGCACATTATGAGGCCAACAAGTGTCACATCCCCTTATACATGTTGCTTATTGCTGTAAGCCACATCATGTATGGCTCTTTACTTTAGGTGGACATATCTTCATGTGGCAAAATTGCAGCCTGGTTTTCTACTTGAATCGTCAGAGAATTTTAAAATTGTGTTCAGAAATGCCTGTTTTATAACTGTACAAACACACACACACACACACACACACACACACACACACACACACACCACTACCACCACCACCGACAACAACAAAAAAACCCAAGAACAAATCACACCAGTTCTAGTTACTGTCATGATTTTAATTAATTATCCACTAATCTGTTTTAAATAAAGATGAGAAATTGGTATGAGTGTGTGCATGTCTTATGGCATGGGGTGAACTTCGACACTGAGGTGGTAGAAAAGGTAGCAAGCACCGGGTTCTAAGAGCATTTAGAAGTTGGCTCAGCCTGCAATCCAGGGGTGGGGGGAAACAGGTTTGTTTCTAAAACAAAAGAAATTTCCCAGAGGCTATCCGGCTCTGGGCCCACCAGTCAAGGCTGAGTTCTGAGTCCCCCATTGTCCTTCTTGCTAATGATACAGGCTGCCCATTTCCTTAACAAGCGGGGTTTGTTCACTGGAAAATGTAACAAATAATCTCAAGGTTATGTCACTCTTGGCAAGGACTGGACTGCTGGTAGAAAAAGGAAGTTTTCAGAGCAAGGCAGAGACTGAAATCTTGTTTGTATCCACCAGACTAGAATCTGCTGTAAGACTTTCTGTTCAAATTTACAGGATTCTGGGGCTGGCAGTCAGGAAATACCAGCTGGATTTTCAAAGGACAAATGTCAGGAGAGACGAACTCACTTAAGCTCTGCCTTTACTTTCAAGGGAAGAGCTTTTGAAACACATGGGGTGTTTAGATTCAGCCTAGGAAAAATTTGTAGGGTGAGACTTATGCTGCCTTTGCTTCTATTCATAGCTGCCTCTGATCACTTGAAGACGCTATTTGCTTGGAAATTCATGGGCCCACCTTTCCCCATACCTTCTGCTGGGATGTCATTGTTCATTATCACTAGACAAGCAAAGAAAGAGGCATTGAGAAAATCTGAAACATTTTTGTAGGCCAGTTTTATGTTCAGCAGGGCAGTCTTGCTCATAGGTGATTTCTAACACTTTCACAGCCTGTTTTAGGCTGAAATCTGTTGAAAGACTCGCTTTTGTTTTGGAAAAAGCAGAAAGCATCTAATGCCCTCATTGATAAGTCTGACTCTAGCTTTACTTTTTCCTGATAAGGGTCTCTGAATGACCCAGGGTAAGTCATGGTCTTGACCTCTTTTGTTCTGGGGAGTCGGTTGCTCCAGTGACCCTTTTAAATAATAATTTTTAAATAAAAATTACTTCATTCCCCCCTTCCCTTTCCTCCATCCAACTCCTCCCATGCACCCCCACCTTGCTGTCTCTCAAATATGTGGAATCTTTTCTTTTGGTTGTTACAGTTGCAACAGAGACCATTAAAGATAGATGAAAATGAAGAGAAAAAAAGATCATATGTTGTCCAGTCCCGACTGATACATCTGCAACACATTCTTGCATATAAGGTCCAGAGATCATTGCTGAAGAGGAGAAGTGAAGACTATAAGTAAACTGAAAGTTTGCTGTGAGATATTTGGCTCCTAGAAACATGAGAGAGTTTACACAATAAAGACCTACCAACATGGCAGCCTAAATAAAACCCTACCAACTACTGATTTTTAAAGGAAGATTTTATAAAAGAATCATGGAAAATAATTTAAAATCTAGGCTGGGAGACGGCTTAGCAATAAAGTGGTAGACTTGAGCCCCAGAACCCATGTTAAAAAAAATAAAGCTAGACATGATGGTTCTTAATCCTAGCTCTCGGCAGATGAAGATGGACAAACATTAAATGAATGGATAGATGGATGGATGGATGGATGGATGGATGGATGGATGGGGTTCAATGGACAGCTCACTTAGCTAGCTCAAAGTTCAGTGGGAGACACTATTTCAAGGAAACAAGTTGAGCAACACCTGAGTATGGGCACATATACACATATATATGCAAAATCGATCAACTAATTTACTAATAAATTTAAGTGCAATGTATAAGGTTTGCCAAAGGAAATTTGAACAGGCACTCAACTCTGTACACAGTAACCATTTCTGCTATGGAGTTCCCAGATTCAGTCCCCATACAGCCACCAGACACTTAGCCGCATGTATGAATCTCAGCTTACTCCATAGCCTGTAGCAGGCCACTTTCCAACACTCTTTTAAATCTACAAAATCATGTTATAATCTCTAATAATTATATTCAAAATATGACTTTGTATGCTTTAGATTAAAATGTCCTGGGAATCTTAAGACATTTTCTTCTTATACCATATTCTGTGTTTTGGATTTTTCTGCCTTCTGCAATGACACTTGCCAACTATAACATTTAGCATGCAGAGTTTCCAGTCACACTCCTGAGGACACTGACCTCTATTAGCTAAGAGAAGCTTTTTTCACTTACATTTTACTTTAAGCAAAGGTGGGAAGAATACTAAAATCGTCTACTCAGTCTTGGTAAGAAACAGGCAGAGGCAAATATGTGTCTGAAAAGGAGCCAAAGACTTGTCCTTGTTGCTTTCCACTCTCTGGTTCTCCTGCAATGGACTTCATGCTGTTCTGCCCTCAGAAAAAGAGACATGACAAAAACAGTAAAGAAAATGGGGCATTCTGATTTTTGTTAGCTTGTGTTTCTATTTGTATTTTTGATTTTTTTGAGACAAGTTTGGCAGGCCAGAAATCCACTATGTAAACCAGGCTGGCCTAGAACTTACAGAGTTCTGCTTGCTCAAATTGTTTTGATTCATTTATTTATTTTGGTATTTTGAAGGGCCTACCCCTTTATCTTGAAGGACCAGGTGTCTGAGAAGCAGTTTGCATACCTAAAACTACTCTGGAGTATCTGTAGTAAGTGTGACAGCTACCTCTTACTTCCTGGAAGAAATTTCAATCAACATTTTATGGGAGATATTGCTCTGTCCAGCTAGACAAAGCATGTAGGTTTTGTTTGTTTGTTTGTTTGTTTGTTTTAGCCTCACTATAAAACTTAAAACTGCATAATATTTTGACAAACAGTCTTAACTTTTGAGTGGTATAAATTTGTATGAAACTCTGAAACCAGGAAGATGCTTATGTGGACAGGACAGGCATTTTCAGGCACCCTCCCAGATATAGTGTGATTTCAAACTGAAGGCCTGATAGTTCTACTACAACCCCAAAGCCCTATCAAGAATCCTGATAATCTGATCAAAGCTCACATTTCAAGCACAAGTGGCCCTGATAGTGAAGGCACAGGTGAGCCATTTTTAAAGATCTGTTAAATTAATTTTTTAGATGGGTTTCTCATTTGCCTGGGACTTTCTAATTAGCCTATTCTGGGTGGCCAGTGAGCTCAAAGGACCCACCTACTAACTCCCCTTACCTCAGCACTAAGATCACAAATGCATCATAACAGCTGCTGCCATGGTTCTTGGGATTGAATTTAGGTCCCCATGCTTGAGAGACAAGGACTCTACCAAGTTGGTTGTCTTCCCAGTCCTGACAACTTCTCCCTTTAAAGATCCTGGTGAAGTCTTGAAATTCATAGTTTGTGACAGCTAGGATTTTGACTGAACAGATAGAAACCAGATCTTTTCAAGAAAACTGAGAAGATTTGGAAAGGA
This sequence comes from Apodemus speciosus, assembly GCA_002335545.1. Lineage (NCBI taxonomy): Eukaryota > Metazoa > Chordata > Mammalia > Rodentia > Muridae > Apodemus > Apodemus speciosus. Next base: position 100,492 of record BDUI01002198.1, on the reverse strand, counting down.
TTAAGCCTCACTTGGCTGTCTATAGGTGGGTTTCTTTTTGCCCTACAAGCCACTGAGCTCTGAGACCAGACATAGAGAATTATGTGGAGGTCACCAAGGTACTATTCCATTTGAATCCAATTTTCTCTTACTAAGAAAAGTTCAAAGTGAATGATTGCAAGAGATTTGACAATATAGAATGTATTCTACTTTAATTACAGAGAAAAACAGAGCAAATGAACAGTCATAAAAGCAAAGATTTTTGATAAGCAAACAAAATTTTATCAATACGAGCACTCTCTTTAAAATTAATGGTCAAGTCTGGGCGCTGACTCCATGCCATGTACTTTTCAAAGTGTCTCACACACCCATCTTCATAAAGATCCATAAGTTGACAGAAAGGGAACAGCATAGTCAGGTCCTTGGATAGTTCTGGGTATAGGGTTTCATAAGCATATAATAATGGTCAGCAGGGCCAAAGCCAACAGCTAACCTCAAGCAACAAAATCACAATTGGGCACACTTAATCTCAGGTGTTCTAATTTCACTAAATAGTCATCCTATACAATTCCATACTCATTGCTACTGCTTCCTTTTATTTTAAGTTAAGCCATATTTTGGATACACCAGATATAGTTTTAACTTTTCTGGAGAGATGTAAATAAACACATTTATCCTAGGTTGGTATTGCTGACAGACTAAATAGTCTTGGAATTCTAATTTGGTGAACCCATGAGTTTTACTGGTGTTACTTACAGCAACATATGCCAGGAGTTACAAGATCAAGGTTAAAGTGTTAATCACAGGAGAGTGGGTGAGAGATTAGTTACAGGGACATGGGGTGAAGGGTCATAGGAGTGCTGGTGAAGGGTTAGCTAAAAGATCTCAAATTGCTAAATCCTCTTAAATTTCAACCTTATCATGAATGATTGACTTATTGACTGCATCATGGAGTCCTTTAGTTAAACTTTTGCTTAATATACAAAATATCGCCTTCCAAGATTCTTTGAAGCTTAAAGAGTAAGGTGGGAAAGAGCAAAGACTGTAATCTTGGGTGAGGGATCTGTGTCCTTCCCTCTCCTCTGTCTACTAGAGAGCATTACCAGCTCCTTGGCTTCTTCTTAGACATAATGACTTTTGCATTATTCTGTTTTTTTTTTTTTGTTGTTGTTGTCAGGGCTACCAGCTCAAAGTTTTCTCTACTCTAAGGTGGTGATTAGATGCCTGGAGAAGAAATCCCTACTATAGTACCCAATCTGTACACATACCAGGATGTTCTTTCTCCACTGTACTCCCTTTGACTGGACCTTGGGAAGAAGAAAAGCATAAGGTATTGCATGGTGTTTGTTTAAAATCTGATGGTGAAGAGCTAAATCATGAAAGGTGACCAGAGCATATTTTCTTTTTTTTTCTTTTTTCTTTTTCTTTTCTTTTCTTTTTTGTTTTTGTTTTGTTTTGTTTTGTTTTGTTTTGTTTTTTTTGAGACAGGGTTTCTCTGTGTAGCCTTGGTTGTCCTGGAACTCACTCTGTAGACCAGGCTGGCCTCAAACTCAGAAATCCACCTGCCTCTGTAGAGCATATTTTCAATGTTATGAGAGATCTAAGAATATACGTCACAAGCAGGAGAGAACTCAATGACCTCAGGCATCCCAAGAAAGTACTCTTAACTTCTGGACTTTAACCCCAGGAAGGCATTTCTGAAAATCATCATGCTTAAATCAAGTTCTGTAGCTATCAGTCAATTTCTTTTTATTCATTTCATTTTTCAAATTTTGTGTGCATGTATGGGCATGCTTATATTTATAGACACATGTGGATATGTGTGTAGGACCTATGTGTGTTGGACCAGAGGTCACCATTGACTGTCATTTCTCTAGTAGCATCATCTTACTTTTTTTTATTGGATATTTATTTATATTTCAAATGTCAGTCCCTTTCCTGGTTCTTCCCCAACTGGAAACTTCCTATGCCAACCCTTCTCCCCCTGCTTCTATAAGGGTGTTCCCCCCAACTCACCCACCCACTCCTGCCTCCCCTCCCCCACCATATTCCCCTACACTGGGCACTGAGCCTTCACAGAACCAAGGGCTACTTCTCCCATTGATGCCCCACAAGGCCATCCTCTGCTACACATGCAGCTGGAGTCATGGGTCTCTCCATGTGTACTCTTTGGTTGGTGGGGACCTGGGACCTCTGAGGCATCTAGTTGGTTGATATTGTTGTTCTTCCTATGGGGTTGCAAAGCCCTTCAGCTCCTTTAGTTCTTTCTCTAACTCCTCTATTGGGAACCCCATGTTCAGTCTAATATTTGGCTATCAGCATCTGCCCCTATATTTGTCAGGCCCTGGGAGAGCCTCTCAAGAGACAGCTATATCAGGCTCCTGTCAGCATGCACTTCTTGATGTTGACAATAGTGTCTGCCTTTGGTTGATGTTTATGAGAAGGATCCCCAGGTGGGGCAGTCTCTGGATGGCCTTTCCTTCAATCTTTGCTCCACACTTTTTCTCTGTATTTTTTCCCTTGAGTATTTTGTTCCCCCTTCTAAGAAGGACCAAAATATCCACACTTCGGCCTTCCTTCTTTTGAGCTTCATGTGGTCTGTGAATTGTATCTTGTGTATTCCAAGCTGTTCAGGTAACATCCACTTATAAGTGAGTGCATACCATGTGTGTTATTTTGAGATTGGGTTACCTTACTCAGGATGATATTTTCTAGTTCCATCCATTTGCTTAAGAATTTCATGAATTCATTGTTTCTAATAGCTGAGTAGTACTCCATTGTGTAAATGTACTACATTTTCTGTATCCATTCCTCTGTTGAAGGACATCTGGGTTATTTCCAGCTTCTGGCTATTATAAATAAGGTTGCTATGAACATRGAGGAGCATGTGTTGTTGTTATATGTTGGAGCATCTTTTGGGTATATACCAAGGAGTGATATAGCTGGGTCTTCAGGTAATACTATATCTAAAGTTTCAAGGAACTGCCAGACTAATATCCAGAGTGGTTCTACCAGCTTGCAATCTCACCAACAATGGAGGAGTGTTCCTCTTTCTCCACATCCTTAGCAGCATCTGCTGTTACCTGAGTTTTTGATCTTAGCCATTCTGGTGGTTGTGTGGTGGAATATCACACACAATAAGGATGTTGAACATTTCTTTGGATGCTTCTCAGCTATTTGATATTCCTCACTCGAGAATTCTTTGTTTAGCTCTGTACACCATTTTTTTCTTTCTTTCTTTTTTTTTTATTGGATATATTCTTTATTTACATTTCACTTCCCTTTTTCTGGATTCCCCGCCCTCCAGATGTCCCATATGTCTTTTTCCCTCCCACGGTTCCCCCATTCACCCCTCCCCACTTCCCTGTTCTAGTATTACCCTGCACTGCTGCATTGGGCCTTTCCAGAACCTGGGTCCACTTTTTCTTTCTTGTCGGAGAGCATTTGGTAGGTGGATTG
>BDUI01002198.1:81255-92198 GCA_002335545.1 Apodemus speciosus | reverse complement strand
CTGCTTTTAAGAATCAGATCTTTTTTCCCACAGATCTGGGCTTGTCTGTTAGATCTTTATGATGACCTGGATTCCTCTGTTGTTTTTTTGTGGTGATCTGGTTAGGCCACCGCCTGCAAGAAGGTGGCTGGACTCGGGGCTCAGTCTAGCCACGGGATTCCCTACAGGAGTATAGCTTCCCTGTTTGGGCTGCTGGCGCCTAGATGGTGGGGATCCCCCCCAGGGCGTAGAACCCGAGCCTGTCTGGGCTACAGGAACCATTGTTCTGTTCAGTTCCTGAGCGCAGGTTACTGCCTGACTGTTTGGGACCCCCACGATCTTAAACTCGGTATAACTGTATAGCTCAGGTCAACACCGGTACCTGGACCTTCCGTCTTGTCCGAAGTGTCAGCTAGGCAGGCTGTGGTGGCAGGCAGTGCAAGATCTCCTGCAGGGCTCAGAGCCAAGCCCGGCTGGCCCCATGGGGCCCTCAGCTTAACTCTTGAGCGCAGATAGCTGAGTCCCCAGAGGCCTTAAATTTGTGGTTTCCGGTTGCCGGAGCTTGCTTGGTGCGAGCCGCCCATAGCTAAGATGGCGGCAGCGGCGGCGGCGGGGAGAGTAGGATTCCCCAGGGCGCAGAACCCACGCCTGTCTGGGCCACAGGAAACACTGTTCTATTCAGTTCCTGAGCGCAGGTTACTGCCTGACTGTTTGCGACCCCCACGATCTTAAACTTGGTATAACTGTATAGCTCGGGTCAGCACCGGTACCTGGACCTTCCGGCTGGCCGAAGCGTCAGCTAGGCAGGCTGCGGTGGCAGGCCTGTACACCATTTTTAATATCGCTATTTGATTCTCTGGAATCTAACTTCTTGAGTTCTTCATATATATTGGATATTAGCCCTCTCTCAGATGTAGGATTAGTAAAGAACTTTTCCTAATATGTTGGTTGTTCTTTTGTTATATTGACAGTATACTTTGCATTACAGAAGCTTTTCAGTTTTATGAACTTCCATTTGTCTATTGTTGATCTTAGTACATAAGCCATTGATGTTCTGATGTTCAGGAAATTATCCCCTGTGGCCATGTGTTCTAGGTACTTCCCCACTTTCTCTTCTATTAATTTCAGTGTATCTGGTTTTAGGTAGAAGTCCTTGATCCTCTTAGAATTGAATTTGTACAAGAAGATAAGAATGGATAGATTTGCATTCTTCTACATGCTGTTGACTAGGAGAACTAGCACCATTTGTTGAAAATGCTGTCTTTTTTTTCATTGGATGGTTTTAGCTCCTTTATCAAAGATCAAGTGACCATAGGTGGTGTGGGTTCATTTCTGGGTCTTCAGTTCTATTCCACTGATCTACCTGCATGTCTCTGTACCGATACCATACAGTTTTTATCACTATTGCTCTGTAATACACCTTGAGGTCATGGATTCCCCCAGAAGTTCTTTTATTATTGAGAATAGCTTTTGCTATCAAGGGTCTTTGTTATTCCAAATGAATTTGAGAATTGCTCTTTCTAACTCTATAAGAATTGAGTTGGAATTTTGATGGGGATTACATTGCATCTGTAGATGGCCATTTTTACTATATTAATCTTGTCAATCCATGAGCATGGGAGATTGAAGTTCTTGTTCTACAGACCTTTCTCTTGCTTGGTTAGAGTCACATGGACATATTTTATATTATTTGTGACTATTATCAAGGTGTTCTTTTCCCAGTTCCTATTTCAGCTCCTTTATTCTTTGAGAAGAGGAATAATACTCATTTGAATGAGGTGATTTTATATCCTGCACTTTGATGAAGTTGTTTATCATTAAGCCCATCTGGTTCTGGACATTTGGGAGGGTGGGGGTGGGGAGGCTTTTAACGACTGTTTCTATTTTTTTAGGGGTTATGGGACTGTTTATATGGTTTATCTGATCCTGATTTAACTTTGTATTTGGTGTATGTCTAGAAAATTATCCAATTCTTCCAGATTTTCCAGTTTTATTGAGTATAGGCTTTTGTATTAAGATCTGATGATTTTTTTTTAAATATCCTCTGTTTCTGTTGTTATATCTTCCTTTACTTCTCTGATATTGTTAATTTGGATACTGCCTCTGTGCACTTTGGTTAGTCTGGCTAAGGTTTTATCTATTTTGTTGATTTTCTCAAAGAACCATGTCCTGGTTTTGTTGATTATGTGTATAGTTCTTTTTGTTTCTAGTTGTTTGATTTCAGCCCTGAGTTTGATTATTTCCTGCTGTCTACTCCTCTTTGGTGTATTTGCTTCTTTTTGTTCTAGAACTATCAGGTGTGCTGTCAAGCTGTTAGTGTATGCTCTCTCTAGTTTCTTTATGGAGATACATAGAGTTATGCATTTTTCTTGTAACACTGGTTTTGTTGTGTCCCATAAGTTTGGGTGTGTTGTCTCTGGGTTTATGGGGTTTCTATTGTTTTTGTTATTATTGAAGACCAGCCTTAGTACATGGAGATCTGATAGGCTGCACGGCATTATTTCAATTTTCTTGTATGTTTCATGACCAATTACATGGTCATTTGTGGAGAAGATATCATGAAGTGCTGAGAAGAAGGTATTTTTTGTTTGTTTTAGGATGAAATGTTCTGTAGATATCTCTTAAATCCATTTGGTTCATAAGTTCTGCTAGTTTTACTATGTCTCTGTTTAGTTTTTGTTTCTATGATCTGTCCGTTGCTGAGAGTGGAGTGTTGATGTCTCGCACTATTATTGTGTGAGGTGCAATGTGTGCTTTTAGCTTCAGTAAAGTTTTGTGAATGTGGGAGCCTTTGTATTTGGAGCATAGATGTTCAGATTTGAGAGTTCATCTTGGTAGATTTTTTCTTTGATGAGTACAAAGTGGTCTTCCTTATCATTTCTGATAACTTTTGATTGAAAGTTGATTTTATTCAATATTAGAATGTGTACTCCAGCTTTTTTTCTTGGGACTATTTGCATGGAAAAATAATTTCCAGTCTTCTACTCTGAGGTAGTGTCTGTCTTTGTCATGGAGGAACATTTCCTGTATGCTGCAAAATGCTGGGTCCTGTTTATGTATCCATTCTGTTAGTCTATGTTGTTTTATTGGGGAATTTAATCCATTGATGCTAAGAGAATTAAGGAAAAGTGATTGTTGCTTCCTGTTATTTTTGTTGTTAGAGGTGGAATTATGTGTGTGTGGCTATCTTCTTTTGTGTTTGTTGAAAGAAGATTACTTTCTTCCTTTTTCTAGGGTGTAGTTTCCCTCCTCGTGTTAAAGTTTTCCATCTATTATCCTTTGTAGGACTGGATTTGTGGAAAGATATTATGTAAATTTGGTTTTGTCATAGAATATTTTGGTTTCTCCATCTATGATAATTGAGAGTTTTGCTGGGTTTAGTAGCCTGGGCTGGCATTTGTGTTCTCTTAGAGTCTGTATGAGATCTGCCCAGGATCTTCTGGATTTTATATTTTCTGGTGAGAAGTCTCGTGTAATTCTGATAGGTCTGCCCTTATATGTTACGTCACCTTTTTCTCTTACTGCTTTTAATACTCTTTGTTTGTTTTGTGCATTTGGTATTTTGATTATTTTGTGATGGGTGGAATTTCTTTTCTGATCCAGTCTATTTGGTGTTCTGTAGGCTTCTTGTATATCCATTGGGCTTCTCTTTCTTTAGGTTAGGGAAGTTTTCTTCTATAATTTTGTTGAAAATATTAACTGGTCCTTTAATTTGGGAATCTTCACTTTCTTCTCTACCTATTACTCATAGGTTTGGTCTTCTCAATGTACCCTGTATTTCCTGGATGTTTTGGGTTAGGAGCTTTTTGCATTTTGCATTTTCTTTTGACTGTTGTGTCAATGTTTTCTATGGTATCTTCTGCACTTGAGATTCTCTCTTCTATCTCTTGTATTCTGTTGGTGATGCTTGCATCTATGACTCCTAATCTCTTTCCCAGGTTTTCTATCTCCAGGGTTGTCTCCCTTTGTAATTTCTTTATTGTTTCTATTTCCATTTTTAGATCCTGGATGTTTTTGTTCAATTCCTTCACTGTTTGGTTGTGTTGTCCTGTAATTATGTAAGGGACTTTTTGTTTTTCCTCTTTATAGGCTTCTTCTCCCTGTTTATCTGTATTCTGTATTTCTTTAAGGGAGTTATTTATGTCCTTCATGAAGTCCTCTATCACTATAATGAGATGTGATTTGAAATCTGAATCTTGCTTTTCTGTGTGCTGTGCTGGGAGAACTGGGTTCTGATGATGCCAAGTAGTCTTGGGTTCTGTTGTGTATGTTCTTTTGCTTGCCTCTTGCCATCTGGTTATGTTTAGTGCTACCTGCCTTTGCTGTCTCTGACTGGAACCTGTCCCTCCTATCATCCTGGTTGTGTCAGAACTCCTCAGAGTCCAGCTGTCTCTGTGATCCTGTGATTCTATGATCCTGTGATCCCAATATCCTGTGTGTGTCAGAGCTCCTGGGATTCAAGATGCCTCTGGGATCCTGAAATCCTTGTGTGACTAAGCTTCTGAGATACTATTGTGATCAGCTTCTGATCTCCTGGGAGTCGAGCTTCCTCTGTGATCCTGTGATCCTGTGATCCTGTGATTCTGGGCCTGTTAGAGCACCTGGGAGTCTAGCTTCCTCTGGGTATTGTGGGACTGGGTGTGGAGCCAGGGTCTGTTCAGTACACAGGCTCAGATTGGAAGGGCATCATCTTACTTTTCAAGGGAAGCTCTCTCACTAGTACTTGGGCTTTCCAATTGAGCTACAATGGTAGGCCAGTGATTTCCAAGGATTCTCCTGGATCTGCCTCCCCAACAGTGAGACTGCATGTGCACACTTGTTGTGAGTAATGATTAATAGTAGTACTGTACCACCAGGCCTCTGCACTACCCTTTTCAAATATCCAGTAAAGCATGACTCTTAAACTTGAATAGTTAACCAAATATATTTATGTGTAAGAAACTTCCAATTTCATAACGCCAATTTACAATGATAATATCTTACCCCCAAATTTCTAACCTCTCCAAAACACCAGAAGTACGACTGAAGCCATTTGGATATCTGAGTCTCCTTTCCTGCTCTGCTTGTCTAGTCTGCTCCACTCTCTCTCTTTCCCTCACTTATCTTAGCTCCTCCTCTTCTCTCCCCTCAAATAACTGGCCTCTCACTGCCTCAATGTGAGTGGATAAGAAATATCTTGCAACACACACTGCCATCATGGTTGTTATATGAGAGCCAAGATGGAACTCAGATCCTCATGGTTGTTCACTGATCACTTTCCTGACTSAACCATCTCCTCAGCCCTGCCTCAGTAAATTTGTAACTGATTTTGGGCATTTCATCTCACAGAAATCTCAGCCTCTTTGTCAGTTAAGATAAGTTATATATTCAAAATAGATATTTGGTACAAATACCTATTGTTATTATAAGCAAAATGATTGACATATACTAGGTATGCCTTAGTAGCTAAGATAATTTTCAAACAGAAGTGAAGATGACTCTGATGTGCCATTAACTTCCATGGGGTATTCTGTCTAGACCATAGCTGACTCTGGTACCAAGGAGTGTAAATGCATGTTGGTATGACCAGCCCATGTCACCTTATCCTTATTTATGTTTATTGTGTCTTGCTTTGTTTTGTTTTAAGTCTAGTGTATTGATGAGATTCCTTCTCCCTGGAGAGTATTGGTTCTTACTTGCATTATATCTAGAATAATCACTTACTGGAAGGCAGTAGGAAAGCTGAAGTCACAATAACAATCTCTCCATTATTAAGAGGTCTACTCTGTGTCTCTGGAGGTCTATGAATGATCCTTTAGAGAGAGCAGAAAGAAAGAAATCAAGAAATAGCTCTGCTATCTACCTGTTGGCTATGTTTCCCACTGGACCCTAAGAGAGGCAATTTGTAGCAGCCAAAGATCATTCTACCCACAGAGAAAAGAGGGTCATAACATGCAGACCCAGAATTCTGGAGACATCTGAKGACTGTTAATCCATGACAGAGAAAACTCATAGTAATGTTAATCCAACAGCATCAGTGAATGAAAAACAGATGTCCAGGACTTACTCATGGAGACCAGTGTATGTCTATTCCCTACAGATTGAAACATTCCTTTCTGGGGGCAGGAAGGAAGCTCCTAAAACTCAGGAAATGAACAAAAATCACAAGGTTTAAATAGCTACTAAAATTATAAGATTCACAAGCCATCTCCTCAGAGTTACATGAATGGTAAAAAATAGCTGAAGAGAAGAGAAACTGTTAGAACTCTGTAGGTATTATGCAAGGAGCACCAGGAATTGAGCTCTCAGGAGTCATCATGAATTCTGGGATGGGCAAGTTATCCAGGCTCTTACAAATAACCTCTCCTTTTATTTGCAGCACTCTTAGAAGTAACTCCAGAAAACTCACTGGTTCCCTAACTTATCTTGAGGTGGAATGCCTTATATGGTGGCAATATACACATCTGATCACAGCTGTCCAGTAAAAACACACAACATATGTAGTCAGGGAACTTGATGTAAACTGAGAGAAAGAAAGGGCTGGAAAGCTCAAAGTCTCACTGTGGAGTACCTTGGGATGTTGGAATACTGGATGGTTTGTACATAAAGAGCCTATAAAGTCAAGTGACACAGAAAGTCAGACGACTTATAAAAGAAAAGAAAAATATAAAAGACCATGAGAAGGAAAATCTGCAATAGCAGATTCCATGATGGTGACTGTGGACAGAATGCATGGTAAAGTTTGAAGCTTGGGTTTTATCACACTGGAATGTAGAATGCTAGGGATAGAGCACAAGGCTCTAAAAACAAGGGAACCAAACAGCATGGATGATGATCAGTGTGTTTACAGAGGAAGACAGAAATGATGACAAGGATATGGATAAGTGTTCAAGTGTAAAGATGAAAGGCAAAATGAAATCCTATTGTACACTCAAACTCAGGAGTAAAATGACATCAAAGAAAACTCAATGCAATGGACTTATGGGAAGGTGGAGCACACAGGATAACCACATGAGCAGATACATTAAAGGTAAACTCAGGTCTACACTGCCACACAATTCTTCTTCAAAGCAAATGCCACAAATGAATAAATATGTGGATCTGTGAAAAAAGATGCTGACGAAGGTCATGGCAATCTTTCATAGTGGCTCAAAACTGGAGATCCTACTTGTCATACGCAAGATGTTTGATAAATCTCTAGTACCTTCTTACCATTACTGAGTATGCATGACATAGGGGAACAGCAGGGACACACAGCATGGATGAAGCTCACAGCATTTTACTGAGTGAAAGACAACAAATAAAAATACCTGGGGAGGTGGCTGGTTTGTACTAAAGAGCTCTTACTGCACAGGCATCAGAATATGAGCTCCAGTCCCAGTATAATAAAATTTGGAGATAAGGCTCAGAAGTTGATGTCACATATTACTCTTGCAGAAGATCCTGGTTCAGTTCCCAGAACCCACAGAGGAGTTTATCAATGCCTATAACTCCAGGGCAGTAGTGATAAAAACTGCATGGTATTGGTACAATGACAGGCAGGTAGATCAATGGAATAGAATTGAAGACCCAGAAATGAACCCACATACCTATGGTCACTTGATCTTTGACAAGGGAGCTAAAACCATCCAGTGAAAAAAAGATAACATTTTCAACAAATGGTGATGGGGCAGCTGGCAGTCAACTTGTAAAAGAATACAAATTGATTCATTCTTATCTTCCTGTACAAAGCTCAAGTCCAAGTGGATCAAGGACTTCCACATACCAAAATGTTAACAGTAGAACAGCTATTACCTGACTGATGAGTATGAGTAGGGACAGTTCAGATTTTATTTTTATTTGTGACCTTTATAAATCTTGTAACAAATCTGTACTTTTCTTCTCCTTTTTTATTAGTTATTTTAGTAATTTACATTTCAAATGTTATCCCCCTCTGGGTTTCCTCTCTGCAAATCCCCTATCTAATACTCATTTCCTCTGATTCTATCAGGATGCTCCCCAACCCACCTACCCACTCCCACCTACCTCACCACTCTAGCATTCCTCTGTGCTGGGTATGGAGCCTTCACAGTACCTGGGGCTTCCCCTCTCATTGATGCCAGATAAGGATATCCTTTGCTATATCTGCAGCTGGAGCCACGGGTCCCTCCATGTGTACTCTTTGGATGGTGGTTGAGAACCTGGGAACTCTGGGGGATATAGTTGGTTGATGTTGTTCATCCTATGGGGTTGCAAATCCCTTCAGCTCCTTTGGTACTTCCCTTAAATCCTCCATTGCGGTCCCTGTGCTTAGTCCAATGGTTGGCTCCAAGCATCTGAATCTGTATTGCTCAGGCAGTAGCAGAACCTCTCAGAGCACAGCTCTATCAGGTTCCGGTCAGCAAACACTTCTTGGCATCCACAATAGTGTCTGGGTTTGGTGGTTGCATATGGGATGGATCCCAAGTGGGGCAGTCTCTGTATGGCCTTTCTTTCAGTTTCTTCTCCACTCTTTGTCCTGTGTTTCCTTTAGACAGGAGCAATTCTTTTTTAGATGAATGCATGGCCACATCTTTTAACCAGGGACCATGCTTAACCTCTCAATATGGTCTCTACAGGTTCTATCTCCCCTTTGTTGGGTATTTCAGCTAATGTCATTCCCATTGGGTCCTGGGAGTCTTTTGCTTTCCTGGGACTTTCTGGTGGCTACCCCAGTTTCCCATCCCCCATTGCTACATATCTCTGCTCAATTTCCTGACCTGTACATCTCCCCAGTCTCCTCCCACACTGGATCCTGCCCCCTTTCCCCTCCCCTCTTCTCTCCCTTCCATATCTCTCCTTTTGTCTACCTCCCATGATTATTTTGTTCCCCCTTCTAAGTAGGGCTGAAGCATCCATACTTTGGTCTTTGTCTTCTTGACCTTCATATGGTCTGTGAGTTGCATTGTGGGCATTCTGAACATTTTCCTAACATCCACTTGTCACATGTGTGTTCTTTTGTGGCCTGGTTACCTCACTTAAGCAGAACTAAACAGTAATAAATTTTCCTATACATGTACTTCTGACTTTTATTAATTATCTACAGATCCAATCTTATTTGCTTGTACTACTATATGGTAAACCCAAACTGTCACTCCAAGTTGAACAGCATTTTTTTCTCTTCAGTTTTGTTTGCAAAGCCAGGAAAAACACATACAGGCACATACTTGGACACCATCATACTGCACATACATACTTGGATGTAAACCTATGGTTGGTTACTGTTACACAGAACAGTGTAACAGAGAAGAGAGGAGGGGAAATTGCAGGCAGGATCAGATGTGGGAGGAGACTGGGGAGATGTACAGACCAACACTGAGCTCTTGTGACACTACACACATGGGACCTAGATAAAGGCACACATACCTAAATAGAGGCACAAGCCTGGGTCTTGTAACACTGCAAACATGTATCTTGATATAGTTCTGCACTTGTTCCCCTCACACTGAACATGTAAGACATGAGTTTATTTCAACCTTGATAGAATAACAGGTTAGCACTCAAGTGTAGCAATGACTAATATAGCAGCAATTAATTAATGTTTTATCCTAGAAAACCCATGATTTAAAAAAACAGAAAAGAGAATAACAATAAAGACTATGCAGCCTTAGGCCTTTTTGTATGGCTGGCCAACAGGACAGAACCCCATTAATGCTACCCCATTTCTGCTAGGCTAAATGGGAAATTTTGCAACCTACCTAAAAAATATATTCAGCCGCTGTATCTTGCCCTTTCCAAGTTTACTATATACAAACTCCACCAAATCTTACATTTAAAATTACACTCATTAGGTTGAATAGAGCAGAGTTGAATGGTTTATTTTTAAATGAAACTCTCAATTAATTGTTCCTTAATTAAATCATAATTTGTGATTCCAGATACATGATAGATTTCTAGTCAAGTAGGGCTTAGCTCACAGCTACTGATGGAAGAAAAGTAAGACACAGAATTCAGTTTCATAAATCAATGGAAAATAATAAAAAATTAAAGAGGAGAAGCAGTCCATCGATAGCAGCACTATAACAAAGGGAAGACCTGTTCTCTATTGATCAGCTGCTGTTAAATAATGCATCACTCCTCCCAGCAGGGCAGGGTGCACAGGGCTGCTTACTGCAAGGTATGGTTGGCTAGAACATGATTGATCCTCGAGCTATAATCACCCCGCCAGTGAAGCTCTGCAGGTCTTTGACCATATGGCCACTGAAGTTTGGAAGCCAGTGAGCACCAGATGACAAGGGCTTCATGAAGTCCCTGAGAAAGAAGTAACCTGGACTGCTGTTCAGAACATTCTCCTGCCTTCTTCCATATCACATTCACATCTTTAACAGCTTAGATAAACTCAAGGAAACTTCTAATCCTAGAATATTCTGCCACACACTTTTCCAAAGTTCAATTACCAAGCATAGTGAAACTCACTTAAAAGTTCATCCTGTCTTCATTTTTAATGTATATATGGATTTACATAAGTGGGGTATATTGAATATGAGCATAGAATGGAGATCCTGTCTGGAAAGCAAAGTGTCAAGCAGACAGGAGCAATAGGACACATCTAACAGGAACGCTAGAAAGAGGCTATGGGAGGAAAAGGGTACAAGAGGTCAGGGTCTGACAAAGAAAGGAGATGTCATAATGAAACTTAAAACTTTACAGTCAAATAGATACAAAATTCACCCTGTAAAGGGACTATAGGCCTACCATCTACCCTGACTCTGCTATTTCACATCATTCATACACTAGAACTAAAGAAACAGGTCTAATAGCTCAAAATCATAACAACATCAAGGGTGGTGAAATGGCTCAGTGTGTAATAGAACTTGATGCGCAAGCTTGGAGACCTGAGTTCTACTCTTAGAATCCACACAGGGGTGGAAGGAGAGAAGGGACTGGACAGAGCTCCCCTCTGATCCCCACATTACCTCCATGTCCTGTAGACACACTTCCATACAAAATGCCCTGCAATGATGACA
>BDUI01002198.1:65975-77990 GCA_002335545.1 Apodemus speciosus | reverse complement strand
ATTAGAAACAATGAATTCATGAAATTCTTAGACAAATGGATGGAGCTGGAGAACATCATACTAAGTGAAGTAACCCAGTCTCAAAAGAATACCCATGCTAATCACTCACTGATAAGTGGATATTAGCCTAGAATCTTGGAACATCAAAGACACAATCCACATACCAATTGATGTCCAACAAGAAAGAAAGAGTGGACCCTGGTTCTGGAAAGGCACAATGCATCAGTGTAGGGGAATACCAGAACAGGGACGTTGGAAGGGTTGAATAGGGGACCAGGGGGAGGGAAAAGGTCATGTGGGACCTTTGGGGGGGGCGGGGAACCAGGAAAATGGAATTGAAATGTAAATAAAGAATATATCCAATAAAAAAGAGGGAAGCATACCTCCAATCTCTCTGTTAAAAAAAAGCATTCAAAATGGAATCTAGCAACAATTGAGCTTGAGATCATGTCTGCATCGGGAGGGAACAGAGGATGAGACAGCAGGAGGCAGTGTTCTTGTGTATACCATTGTTGCCTCGATCATACCTTATTCCAGCTTATTCATGATGAATATTTTTATGAGTGAGCTGCCATTTTAACTCCTGTTATTTATAGAAAGTCTCAAGGTACCCCACCCAGCCAGTGGCCAGCACTCTTTGTGGTTTGCCCCTGTGCCTGGAGCTGAGCCTATGCTCTGGATCCCCATCCCTACAACCTACAACCCACTTGCAGTTCAAACCCACAGGATCACAGAATCATAGGAGAGATAGGCTCCATTCAGAGACAGCAAGGCCAGTTAGCACCAAAGATAACCAGATGGTGAGAAGCAAGTGCAAGAACATAGGCAACAGAAACCAATAATACTTGGCAACATCAGAACACAGTTCTCCCACCACAGCAAACCCTTGATACCCTAACACACATGAAAAGCAAGATTCAGATAAAAATTCTCATGTCATGTAGATGATAGAGGATTTTAAGAAGGATATAAATAACACCCTTAAAAAATACAGGAGGAACAGGTAAACAAATAGAAGCCATTGAAGAGAAAACACATAAATGCCTTAAAGAAATACAGGAAAACACACTCAGGTGAAGGAATTGAACAAAGCCATCTAGGATCTAAAAAATAGAAATAGAAACATTACAGAAAACAAAAAGGGGGACAAGTCTGGAGATAGAAAACCTAGAAAAGAGAGTCAGAGTCACAGATGCAAGCATCACCAGCAGAATCCAAGAGCTAGAAGAGGTAGTAGATCTGTTGTAGAAGATATCATATTAGACACTCAGTCAAAGAAAATACAAAAAGAAATAAAGCTCCTAACTCAAAACATTCAAGAAATCTAGCACACAAAGAAAAGACCAAACATAAGAATAATAGGTATAGAAGAGAGTGAAAATTCACAACTCATACAGCCAGCAAACATCTTCAACAAAATAAAAGAAGTAAACTGGCCTAATCTAAAGAAAGAGATGCCCACAAACATGAAAGAAGCCTACAGTATACCAAACATATGGGGCCAGAAAAGAAATTCCTCCTGTCACAAATAATCAAAACACCAAAATGCACAGAACAAAGAAAGAATATTAAAAGCATTAAGGGAAAAATTTCAGGTAACATATAAAGGCAGAACTCTCAGAATTACACTAGACTTCTCAACAGAAACTATAAAAGCAAGAAGATTTTTGGCAGATGTCATATAGACCCTCAGAGAACAAAAATGCCAGCCCTGGCTACTATACACAGCAAAACTCTCAATTACCATAGATGGAGAAACCAAGGTATTCAAAGACAAAATCAATTTTAAACATTATCTTTCCACTAGTTTAGCCTGAAAGAGGATAATAGAAGGAAAAGTCCAACATAAGGAGAGAAACTACACCCAAGCAAAAGCAAGAAAATAGTCTCACAACCAACCCAAAAGAAAAGAAACACACAAACAAAATTCCACCTCTAACAACAAAAATAACAGGAACTAACAATCATTGGTCCCTAATATCTCTCAAAATCAATGGACTCATTTTCCCAATAAGAAGACATGGGCTAACAGACTGCATATGTAAACAGGACCTAGCATTTTGCTGCATATAGGAAACACACCTCAATGACAAAGACAGACACTACCTCAAAGTAAAAGGCTAGAAAAAATTTTTACAAGCAAATGGTCCCAAGAAACAAGTTGGTGTAGCCATTCTAATACCCAATAAAATAGACATTAAACCAAAAGTCATAAAAAAAGATGGGGAAGATAAAATTTCAATTCTGAACATCAATACCCCAAATTCATGGGCACCATATTTGTAAAAGTAACATTATTGAAGTTCAAAGCATACATCAAAACTCACACAATAGTAGTGGGAGATTTCAATACCCCACTCTCAGCAATGGACAGATCATGGAAACAGATACTAAACAGAGACACAGTTAAAATAATAGAAATTGTGAACCAAATGGATTTAACAGATATCTATAGAACATTTCAACCTAAAACAAAAGAATATTCTTCTCAGCATCACATGCTACCTTCTCAAATATCAACTATATAATCAGACACAATACAAACACCAAGAAATACAAGAACACTGAATTAATTCCATGTATTCTTTCAGAGCACTACAAACTAAGGCTGGCCTTCCATAGCAGCAAAGTCAACAGAAAACCCACATACACATGGAAGCTGAACAACTATCTACTTAACAATTTGGTCAGAGATGATAGGAAATAAAGACTTTTTAGATTTAACATATCCAAACTTAATTGGACACAATGAAAGAAGTGTTAAGAGGAAAACTCATAGCCCTGAGTGGCTCCATAAAGAAAGTGGAAAGATCATACACTGGCATCCTAACAGCACATCTAAAAGCTCTAGAACAAAAGGAAACAAATATACCTAAGAGGTGTAGATGGCAGGAATTAATCAAACTCAGGACTAAAATCAATCAAGCAGAGACAGAGAGAACTAGAGCTGGAGAGCATCATACTGAGTGAAGTAACCCAGTCTCAAAAAAATACACATGGCATGCACTCATTGATAAGTGGATATTAGCCTAGAATCTTGGAACACCAAAGACACAATCCATCTACCAAATGNACCCTTAGCCAAACTAACTAGAAGGCACAGATACAGTATCCAAATAAACAAAATCAGGAATGAAACAGGAAATATAACAAGAGAAATGGAAGAAATTAAAAAAAACAATCAGACCCAACTACAAAAGTCTATATTCAACAAAACTGGAAAAACTAGATGAAATGAATATTTTTCAAAACAGATATGAGGTACCAAAGTTAAATCAGGATCAGATAAAATATCTAAACATTGCCATTGCCCCTAAGGAAATAGAAGCAGTCTTTAGAAGTCTCCCAACAACAACAACAACAACAACAACAACAACAACAACAACAACAACAACAAAGGTCATGGCCAGATGGTTTTAGTGCAGAATTCTAGCAGACCTTCAATGAAGACCTAGTACCAATACTTCTCAAACCATCCTACAAAATAGAAGTAGAAGGAACACTATCTAATCCTTTATATGAAGCCACAATTAGTTGAACAACAGAAAGACCCAACAAATTAAGGGAACTTCAGACCAATCTTGCTTCTGAATATCAATGCAAAAATACTCAATAAAATTCTCACAAACCAAATCCAAGAACACATCAAAATGATCATTCCATGAACAAGTAGGCTCCATCCCAGGAATGAAGGGATGTGGTAATCTATCAATGTAATCCACTATATAAACAAACTAAAAGAGAAAAAGTCCCATGTTCATTACATGCAATGCTGAAAAAGCTTTTGATAAAATACTACACCCCTTCATGTTAAAAGTATTAGATCAAGAATTCAAGGTCCATACATCATCATCATCATCATCATCATCATCATCATCATCATCATCATCATCATCATAATAATAATAATAATAATAAAATATACAGCAAACCAAACCAATAGCTAACATCAAACTAAATGGAATGAAACTCAAAGCAATCCCACTAAAATGAGAGACAAGACAAGGGTGCCACTCTCTCCCTGTCTATTCAATATAGGACTGGAAGTTCTAGCCAGAGCAATTAGACAACAAAGGGAGGTCAAAGGGATACAAACTGGAAAGGAGGAAGTGAAGATATCACTATTTGCTGATGGTATGATAGTTTGCTTAAGTGATCCTAAAATTTCAAACAGAGAATTCCTACAGCTGATAAACAACTTCAGCAATGTCTCTGGATATAAAATTCACTGTACTAAAAGGATAAATGGGCTGAAAAAGAAATTAGGAAAACAATACCTTCACAATAGTCACAAATAATATAAAATATCTTGGTGTGACTTTAATCAAGCAAGCGAATGATCTTTATGACAAGAACTTCAATTACCTAAAAAAAGAAATTGAAGAAGACCTCAGAAGATGGAAAACTCTCCCATGCTCATAGATTGGCAGGATTAATATAGTAAAAATGGGCATCTTACTGAAGGTAATCTACAGACAATGCAAACCCCATCAAAATTCCAACTGAATTCTTCATAGAGTTAGAAAAAGCAATTTGCAAATTCATTTGGAAAATCAAAAAACCCAGAATAGCAAAAACTATTCTCAAGAATAAAAGAACTTCTGGGGGAATCACCAATCCTAACCTCAAGCTATACTATTCAGCAATAGTGATTAAATAAAACCCATGCATGTTATTGGTACAGAGACAGGCAAGTAGATCAATGGAATAGAATTGAAGACCCAGAAATGAACCCACACACCTATGGTCACTTTATCTTTGGCAAAGGAGCTAAAATCATGCAATGGAAGACAGCACTTTCTTTCTTTCTTTCTTTCTTTCTTTCTTTCTTTCTTTCTTTCTTTCTTTCTTTCTTTCTTTCTTCCTTTCTTGCCTGCCTGCCTGCCTGCTTGCTTGCTTGCTTTCTTGCTTTCTTGCTTTTTTTATTGAATATGTTCTTCATTTACCTTTCCCACTCCCCCCTCCTCGAAAACTCCTAACCCCTGCCTCCAAATTTATGCCCCTCCACCTGACCCACTCCCATCCCGCCCCCTTGATCTCCCTTTGTTGGGCCATCTATTGAGCCTTCACAGGACCAAGGACCTCTCCTCCCATTGATGTCTGACAAGGCATTCCTCTGCCACACTTTTGACTGGAACCATGTGTACACCTTGGTTGATGCTTTAGTCCCTGGGAGTTCTGGGGCATCTGAGTGGCTGACATCATTGTTAGAAGGCAGCATTTTCAACAAATAGTGCTGGTTCATCTGGTAGTCAGCATGTAGAATAATGTATATTGATTCATATTCATATTTATCTCCTTGTTGAAAGCTCAAGTCCAAGTGGATCAAGGACCTCCACATAAAAACCAGATACACTGAATCTAGTAGAAGAGAAAGTGGGGAAGAGTCTCAAATACATGGGCACAGGGGAAAATTTCCTTAACAGAACACCAATGGCTTATGGTCTAAGATCAGTCATCAACAAATGGAACCTCATAAAATTGAAAAGTTTCTGTAAGGCAAATGCCAATGCCAATAGGAAAAACTGGCAGCCAACAGATTGGGAAAAGATCTTTACCAACCCTTCATCCATTATCCAAAATATATGAAGAACTTAAGAAGTTGGACTCCAGAGAATCAAATAACCCTATTAAAAATGTGGAACAGAGCTAAACAGAGAATTTGCAACTGAATAATCTCGAATGGCTGAGAAGTACTTACAGAAATGTTCAATATTCTTAGTCATCAGGGAAATGTAAATCAAAATGACTCAGATTCCCCTCACACCAATCAGAATGTCTAAGATCAAAAACTCAGGTGATAGCAGATGCTGGAGAGGATGGAGAGAAAGAGAAACACTTCTCCATTGCTGGTGAAACTGCAAACTGGTAAAACTGCTTTGAATATCAATCTGGTGTTTCCTCAGAAAATTGGAAATAGTTCTACCTGAAGACCCTGCTGTGCCACTACTGGGCATATACCCAAAAGGTGCTCCAACATATAATAAGGGCACATGCTCCACTATGTTTATAGTCGCCTTATTTATAATAGTCAGAGGCTGGAAACAACCCAGATGACCCTCATCAGAACAATGAATACAGAAAAAGTGGTGCATTTACACAATGGTGTATTACTCAGCTATTAAAAACAATGACTTCATGAAATTCCTAGGCAAATGGATAGAACTAGAAAATATTATTGTGAGTGAGGTAACCCTGATACAAAAGAACACACATGGTATATACTCACTGAGAAGTGAATATTGGCCCAAAGGCTCAGAATGCCCATGCTAAAATCCACAGACCATATGGAGTTTAGGAGGAAGGAATACCATGGTGTGCACGTTTCAGTCCTGCATTGATAGGGGAGCAGGATGATCATGGGAGGTGCAGAGATGGGGACCTAGGAGGGATAGAAGAGGAGGAAGAAATAAGGGGGCAGTATCAGGTACTGGAGGGGATGGGAGAGAGGTACAGAGAGTGAGGAAATTGAATAAAAATGTGTAGCAGTGGGGGATGAGGAACTGGGGAAAGCCACTGGAGGGTCCCAGAGACCAGGGAAGTAAGAAATTCCCCAGACCCAACAAGGATGACTTTAGCCAAAATATGCAGAGAAGGGGAGATAGAACCTGTACAGATGAAGCCCAGGAGATAAGCATGGCCCCCAGTTGAGGGATGGGGTCACCTACCCATCTCAAAATTTTTAACTCAGAAATGTTACTGTCCAAAGGAAAGACAGGCATAAAAAATGGAGCAGCAGAGACGAAAGGGAACCACTTAACCTGGGGACCCGTCTTGTCTCCAGACACCAAACCTTGACAATGTTGCTGATGCCAAGAGGCACCTGCTGATAGTAAACTGGTGTGGCTGTTCCTTGGGAGGTTCTGCCAGTCACTGAACAATGTAGATGTAGATGATTGTAGCCAGTCATCAGAAGATCTCAGGGACCCGTGGGGAACTGGCTGAATGCCTAGCGGAGAGAAAGGGGATTGCAAGCCCATAGGAAGAACAATGTTGGCTGGCCGGACCACCCAGTGCTCCAAGGGACTAGACCACCAACCAAGGAGTGTGTAGGGAGGGGTCCCTGGCTCCAGATATATATCTATAAGAGGATGTCCTTGTCTGACATCAATGGGATGGGAGGCCCTTGGTTCTGTGGAGGTTCGATGCCCCAGTGCAGTGGGATGCTAGAGCAGTGGGGTAAAGAGTATGGGTGGATGGGGGAGCACCCTCATAGAGGCAAAAGAGGGGGAAAGAGGAATGGGATGGGAGGTTTGTGGAGGGGTAGCCGGGAAGTAACAAATCATTTGAGATGTAAACCAATGGAATGATTAGGAAAGAAAGAAAGAAAGAAAGGAAGGAAGGAAGGAAGGAAGGAAGGAAGGAAGGAAGGAAAGGAAAGAAAAAGTCTCAATGTACTTTACTTATGCTCTTTAAGTATGGGTTATAACATTTTGAATATGGTTTTTGGTTATGTGTGTGCATGTGTGTGTGTGTGTGTGTGTGTGTGTGTGTGTGTGTGTGTGTGCATAAAAACATATACAATGGATAAGCTTGTGTCATTTTTCAGAACTCATCACCTTGTTTGTGAGATTGGCTATCTCATTGGTCTGGATCCTCTCAAGTAAACCAGTGAGTTCTTGGATTTCTCTTGTTCATCTCTAGTCCACAGTAATGATTTAGAAGCATGAGTGACCACTTCTCTGTCTCTGTCTTTATCTCTGTCTCTGTGTCTCTCTCACTCTGTGTGTCTGTCTTGTCTGTCTCCCTTGCCCCTATTTCTGTCTGTCTGTCTGTCTGTCTGTCTGTCTGTCTGTCTGTCTGTCTGTCTGTCTGTCTGTCTCTTCGACATGAGTTCTGCAGCTTGAACTCAGATCCTCATACTCAAATGACAAGTATATCAAAGACTAAATCATAGCCCTAACCTTGAATATGATATTTTTATTGAACAACTTTTCTTCTACAAATAAGTAGTCTATGTTTAAATCCCTTTATGCATTCATCTTTGAACTTGGCCTTGAAGCATTAGTAGTAATTATTTCCCATTGAGTAATATCATATATTTCCAGKGAACAAATTCATCAAAGTGAAGTGAAGTGAAGAAGAAACAGTTCCATGAGATTGGTAGAATTCCACCCTAAGCCAATCTTATTTTAGCCTAGCAAATTTGGTTTATTCTTTTCTTAAGTTGTCATTAACACAAGTGCTGTTTGCTCAGACAAGAGTGTGAGTATCACTGGGACTTCTGAAATAGAGAAACACTTGTCAACACGTTTGCCTCTCTTCATTCTCACTCCTTTATGAATAGCAAATGCACTCACTGGACACAAGTAGACACACCTATCTCCCCTGCCACTCACAGGTAACACTCAATTTCCAACTTCTTCCTTTACTCTGGTGACTGTTAAACTGCAATCCATTCACACTTCTGATGAAAGAACCAGATTACAACATTGCATAAGCATCAACTACCTCATTTGCATCACTAAGAATAATTGGCAGGGGAGAGATGATCTTGCAGAAGTTTGGCAAACACATTACTAATTAAAGTGATACAATCTATAGTTTTGTAGCTTTACTGGCTGTCGAAAAATAGAGTACTCATAAGAATTTATAAGGTAGAAGAACATACAAAATTGCTACAAATGAACTTTATGCAAGGAAATAATAATGCATAATGCTTCAAGTCTAATTTTCCAAATATATTTATAAATAATTATAAGTTAGAGGTGTTCTGGGGAAGCCACTCAATGGGACAGCAGCACTCTATCATATGTGAAACTCTGGTTTCAAACACCATCACCATGCCAAGAGAATACTTTGAAAATATTTTAGTCAACACTGCTTTGTAGACATGTCTTTACAGCAATGATTTTCAGTTTGATACTTTGGCTGATTTTGATCTTTAGGTCTTGAGTCTCAAACTATACAGATGAAGAAAGGGTTCTTACATGTTCTAGGAAAGGATAAGTCTTGCAATTCTTGCTAATTACTGTTGAGGAATTGCTAATTTCTTAACAGTCAAGGCCTCACTGAACTCCTTACTCAATGGTAACAGGTCTGGGTTGGAACAGAGATGGTTGCCTAGTCCTCACCATACAAAAAAGAAAATCTTGGGTCAGTGATATGACTCAGCAGGTAAAGGGTCTTGCTGCCAAACCTGAAGACTTCTGGACCCACAGGTGGAAGGAGAGAACTGACATCATTGGTTGTCTTCTAACTTCCACACATATGCCACGGCACACTCACATTTATGCATGAATACATGCCCACCCACAGACAATTAAACAAATTAAATTTAAAAAAGAAAGACAGAAGTGTATGAACAATAAGTAATTTCCCACAGTCCTTCCTTTGTGGGTGCATGAAACCTATCAACAAACACTAGGCTGAATTTAGAATACTGAGAGGGGTGTACTTAAGGGCTACATGATCTCCATATCAGATGAGTAAGGAAACCAGTGCATAGACAATCTGTGATCCCTAGATTTAGTAAGATATCCTCTCTCTAAAAGTGCATAATAACCAAAGAACACCTAGGATTGACCTCTGTTCCCACATGTGTTCCAGCATATACATGCATATAAAATAATAAAAATGAATGAATAAAATTACAACTCCTGGTCTAACCCATTTACTAAACTCTAAAGATCCAATAGTAAATATCAGCTGCATGCCCCCACACATACATACACACTGAAAACAAAATCAGAAACAAACCAATAACCATTAGCTTCCCTAAACACATAAAACAAGTTGGTAGAAAGTTTTTAGTCACAATCTGGTACCCTTTTGAATATACTGAGGCTACTTGCATGCCAGCCTGGGAAAGTCACCAAGAGARTTTGCTGCACTAACACTTGTAGTTCCCACCACCATTCCTGGGACTAATTGCTCAGGGAATTGGCAACCATGAAAACAGACAAGAACTCTGCCATACTAGGAATCTGAGACTAACTTCAGGGCATTCGAAACTGTGGTAGCTCTGGGCCYTTGTGTAGGAAAACAAACTGCAGAGTTTGTGCTAGYTCTCTTCCCCGGTATACTCACAGATTATGACAAAACAAGATATCACTGAAGGACTTTCTTAGTCTCTGTGTGTTGTTGAAAGTATTTAATCCTTACCCGGGGTTTCTACCCTGCCTTTGAACAGTTAGTCYTCAGATAAAAGACACATACAACTTTTATATTTACTATCAGCTTTAAACATTACAAGAGCTGGGCAGATATCTACCATCTATGTTATTAGTATCTACTTTCCTATCAATAACAGTAAATTAGTACTTACTATGTTTCATCTGGGCTGCTCTTAACTCCAATAGGCCAGCCCTTAGGGCCAAGTTTTCTTCACTCCTAACTCATGGCAGCTTCTTCTTCCACCTCCTGCACCTTCTTTCTCAGACCCTAAGCCCAGGAAACTTAAACCCCACCTATGTTACTTCTGCCCAGCTATTGGCTGTTGGCRTCTTTATTTACCAGTCAGAAATAACTTGGGGGCAATGTCATCTAGGTCTACAGGAAGACTCCATAACTCTACTAACTACAGAGTATCTGCTAGCTCTCTTTCCTAGTATCCTCACAGATTATGACAAGACAAGGCAAGGCAAGACAAGACAAGACAAGACAGACAGACAAGACAAGACAAGACAAGACAAGACAAGACAAGACAAGACAAGACAAGACAAGACAAGACAAGACAAGACATCACAAGAGGACTTTCTTAGTTTCTGTGTGCTTCTGAAAAAAACTGGTTTAAGTTTTTTTGCTGACATACCGGACTATCCTTGGCATAAGGCCACCCAGATACTGAGCAGATTTCCAACAGCTGGTGTTAGGGAGCTGGTGATCACTTAATTAGAATCATGGAGCCATGACAAAATTTATTCAATTCTCCAAATGGAAAGGGGAAAACATAAGTATATTTAGACAATTATCAGTCTGTGAATTTGTAGTAAGAATACATATATGACTCCTCTGTGGGGCCTACTTTCTAAGTCCTTGGTGTTTTGAGCACCTCTCTTTTCTTCTACAACCACTTGCCTTATGATATAGCATCCAAACCAGTTTCTTTAACMCATTTAACAGAAGTTTGTGCAAAAGAATAAAATAATAAATATTGTCTTTCTTGGCGTATCTTCTCTAGACATAGGTTTCACTTTATTTTCTCAAGCAAGCACTTTTCAGCAACTTGTCAGGAGCACTCTCCAAAGCCAATGGCTTGGACACACAGCTCTCCTTGAATACTAGCTCTGGTAATTCCACTGTACTGTGCATAGGATCCTGCTAAGTTACAAAGTGTGGGTGCTATAAGCCGTCCCATCTTTACTACAAATAGCAATCAAGGAATTAAGACAACCAAGGATCTAGGCTGTAGTTATAGTTCACTGCAAACCTACCACATGCAAGACCCTAGATTTAAACCCTAATATTTCATAAACTCTGATGGTAGATGTCTGCAATTAAAAGGGAAAAGCAGGAAAATCAGAAATTCAAAGTCATTCCAAAGACTTGAAGGTCAGTCTGGACTACATGAGACCTTGTCAAACAAAACAAAAACAAACAAACAAACAAACAAACCCTACAAAAACCAGATTTCAGGCTGTATGATGAGAGGATCTTCCGAAGGCCCTGACTGAGAATCATCTTTTCTACATTTCACATGGCCATCTGTGATTTCAACACACAAGTCAGTTTTATGCGTGTTATAAGACCATACTTCACTGTGCATGTACACAGTTGTATTTAGAATGTAGAGGTTATAAGGATCAGTAGAATAGACTAGAAGCTAGAGCAAGACCACAGATTAATAAAGGCAAGACCCAGTTCTCCAGAAGACAAAGCACATCAACATCTRTTGGCAAATGTAGGCACACTTAAAGATGCCTGGAGCTTGTGAATGTCATTGTGCTTGAGGAAATGCATGAAAAGCGTCTGGTCTAAGTCAATTACTGATACCAATAATTAGAAGTAAAAGGTGTCTGGTATGTATTAGGAAACAAGAAACAGGGTTAAAACATGTGGTAGGAAGGCCTAAAG
>BDUI01002197.1:16164-51493 GCA_002335545.1 Apodemus speciosus | reverse complement strand
GCACACACACACACACACACACACACACACACACACACACACACAGCCTGAGATACACTGAATGAAATCCCCTTAAGATGGAGCCTGAGGTCCAGACTAGAACAGAGGATATTTACACATCTGTGAACGAAGAGGGAATGTTTTCTTCCACCCACTTCAAATCTTCATCCTGTAGACATAAATATTTATATTTAGTTTTTGCTAAATCTTAGTTAAGAACATAGTTTCTGGCACCATGGCTGTAAGTTTGCGGACTCACATCAGATGCATGGAGTCTGTTGTTGTATGTGCTCTAGAATCTGGTGTAGGCACCACATACCAAGTGCCATGTTTCATAAATAGACAGAAAATTGCTGATTTTTCTGTTTCTTGATTTTAGTTAAGAACATAACTGTTCTTTTTCTTTTAGTCCCAAGAAATCAAAATAAAAATGCAGAATTGCTTTGTAAGATGGAAAATAGCAAAGGTTTATTTTGATTTTCTTTCTTCTACCTCTCATTATGCCTAATTTGTAAGTATTTTTGAATTTATACTTTTTTCAACAGATAACTCTAATGGGTGATGCTCTAACCTAGCATAGCACCTGGTGTGTGTGTGTGTGTGTGTGTGTGTGTGTGTGTGTGTATCACCAAAAGGAAAATACCTAACAAATATGACAATAAGTATCCCTCACTGAAAACTCTTGAGGCCAGAAGTGTTTAGGTTTCACATTTGGTATTTCTGAGTACTTGTATATATGCATGATGAGACCCCACAGGGATGGGATACAAGTTGAAACATAAAATTCATTTATAACCCAGACACTTTACATTAAGAGGCTGAGGGCAACTTTACAGTCTCTGTAAGAGTCTAGTAGATGAAACAAAGTTTCACAATAGTTGTTCCACTTGTGGTGTTATGTTGGTGCATAAAAATTTGGGGACATTGAATTTTCAGATTAGGGCACTCTCTACCTGCAGCTCTAATACCAGGTGAAAAAAACTAGAGGTTTTAAATTACCATGAAACCACTCAAAGAATACATTTCACAGATTGCCAAAAATAAAAATAAGAGACTTTGTCAAACCCAACAGACAACAGGGGTTTTCATACAGCCCCTGCCCTGTGGACCCCACACATGTCCTTTTATATAATGTCTGTCATTCCAAGGCAGCRGTGTGCAAGGGTGTATAAGGGCTCACCCTGCTTAACCACCCTCGCCAAGGCCGGCACCTATAGGCAGGCATTCTAAGGCTCCTCTCTGAGCCAGGTGTGGCTGTGCAGACCTTTAATCCAGCACTCAGCAGGCAGAGCAGGCGGATCGAAGCAAGGCAGATCTGTACAGTGAGCTCTGGGTGGCTCACAACCAGACACAACTGTTCCAGAGGTTCAGGACTCTGACCAGAGGGCACCCGGCACACACGTTGTACATATATATACATGCTAACAAAACACTCATATACATAAACATAAATAAATAATTTATAGACTCATCCTTGCCCTATACTTTACATTTTATTCATACTCTCACGGCTTTAAGAAGTCTGTTGCTTCGGAAAGTGAATGGGACATACGAAGTCCTTTTCCCAAGTGCCTAAGGTGGTTTCAGATGAAACAGCTTGGATATGCTTTAAAGCCACCCCCAACTTTTACCAAGACAGAGCCTCAGTCTGGGATGAGCCCAGGGGAGCCCTGGCTAGCCATGGACTGAGACCCGGCTATGCTGGGGAAGCTGGCTGCTGGCCAAGTCCAGGCCGACAGATGAGAACAGACAACAGCAACACAGCTGCTATGGCCTGAACTTGCACGGTGCATGGAAACAGCTGATTTTATAACACACCTTAGGGCTGGCGAGGGCTCCGTGGTTAAAATCACTGACTGTTCTTCCAGAGGTCCTGAGTTCAATTCCCAGCAACCACATGGTGGCTCACAACCATCTGTAATGGGATCTGACGCCCTCTTCTGATGTGTCTGAAGACAGTTACAGTATACTTATATATAATAAATAAATCTTTAAAAAAAAACCCCAAAAACAAAAAACCCACACCCTAGCAAAAACTCCCTTGAGAATCAGTGACCCTACCATGGATACAGACTCTGAAGTGATAGACAAGGATTCCACTACATACAGATACTCACGAAATTATCAGAAGTAGGTTTAGCTGTTCCATTTGAAACTGTTTTTGAGGCTCTTAGTTTTATTCCTTCAGCTACAATGAGAAACATCAGAGACATAGTAAAGATTAGAAAATTATAACTTCACACTTAATACCCCAATAAGAAAAAAGATTATTTTTTTAAAGCAAGTTAGGAGTAGTCACTTTGGCCAGGGCAGAAGCTTAATATGCCATTTCAGGAATTAGAACAAAGCAAAGGAAAAGCTAATAGGCTTCTGAATTGATATTCAACAATTGAACAATTTATGGGCATAGTAGTATTTCAACCCATAATACACAGTGTGTCAGTGCACAGTAGGGTGATTATGTCACTTCAAAATGATAATTTCTTTGCACCAGGGATGAAGCCATTTTGAACAGACGCTGAATTACTAACTACAGTCACCCTACTCTATAACCCACTAGGCCTTGTCTTTGTGTCTAACTAGAATTCTGTCCCTTTTAAGCAACTGTTGTCTATTACTGTTCCTGCTTTTCTCCTTGCCTCAACCTCTTTTATCTGCATCCCAGATGAACAGTTTTGGCTTCTCTATCTGTAATAACATGTGGGATCTGCCTTTCTGTCCCTCCTGAGTAGTGTCCTCCAGACTCAGGTTCTGGTGACTGCATCACAAGCAGGTTTTCAGCTTGCTGCTCTGAAATGTACCTGTGGAGGAGCTCAAGCACACACATGTCCCCCAGTTCAGTTTACTTTAAAGTTTAAAGATTTAAAAATGTGTAAGATTTACTGTATTTCCAAAATAAGACATGTCTGGGGGCTTGGGATATATCTCAGAGGTAGAGCATTTGCCTAGAATATGTAAAGCCCTAGGTTTCATCACTAGCACTCCAAYACACACACACACACACACACACACACACACACACACACACACGCACGCACGCACGCACGCACGCACGCACGCGCGCGCACACACATCTTGGAAATTTTTACTTGCCTGACATATATGCAACAGTGTATGGTTATTATATGATATGAAAATTATTTTCTTCCTATTTGATGAGAGCTTTTTATTTTTTAGGTATTTAAAAATATGCATATGTGTCTATGTAGTATGTACATGCAGGTTAAACTCTTTTTTCTAAAAGAAACTTTCACTGCCCATGACTTGTAGTAAGTAGAGTGGGACATAGAGTCTTCAACTGGCTCTCAGTCGTGCTGACTGTACCCACTGTGCAGGTGGAGCAGCTCACTGCTATCTTGTATGTCCGGATTACTGAGAACAGTGAGCATTTTCAACGTGCACCCTGTCTGTTCAAGTCTTCTATCCACTGACTAGCATGTGGGTAACCTTTTGATGGATGCTTTCCTTTATCATTCTCTACCTTATTTCTTTTTTTCAGGGGTGTCTCTCTCTTAGCCTAGCGTTCACTGCCTCAGGAAGACCGGCTGGCTAGCAAGCTGGACAGCTCTGCCGGTTTACACTGCCCCTCTCCCTCCCCACTCTAGCAATGGTGTTACATCTGGTTTATGTAGGTGCTGGGATCCAAACTCAAGTTATGTGCACAGCAAACACTCCTGAGTCACCTTGCCAGTGTATGGGGGTGTGTGGTGGGAGGGGTGGGGTAATTGACCAGAGGATAACTGCTGGTGTTGTTCCTTGGGTGCCATCCTCCTAGACGGCCAGCCTGCCTGGGCAGTGGCTTCAGCGACCTGTCTTTCCCAGCACTGGGGCTGCAGACCCTGCTGCCCTGTCGAAACTGCTCTAGGGACTGAACTCAGGTCCTCATGCTTGCAAGGCCGAGACATCTCTCCAGTCTCCGTAGGAAAGATTCTGAAATATATGTGACCTTGCATCTYAGGTAAAGATTTCTTTCTGTTAAAATATGTATAATAGTCATTAAAATACAAAACAAAAAACAACAAAAATAACCACATCACGCACTTAAATTTTCAGATGTTACCATGAATTCCTCGACTTCATCATCAGAGTCATCTATCAAGGGCATGAAGGCATACCTAAATAAAAACAAAGGATCCCCGTCAGTCGTTATATAAAAACCCGCACTGTCCAAGTTTCTTATGCACCTTAAGATAACTACCCCACCCCCCACCCCCGGTGGTGGCGCACGCCTTTGATCCCAGCACTTGGGAGGCAGAGGCAGGCAGATTTCTGAGTTTGAGGCCAGCCCGGTCTACAGAGTGAGTTCCAGGACAGCCAGGGCTACACAGAGAAACCCTGTCTCGAAAAAAACAAACAAACAAACAAAAAAAAAGGTAACTAACCCCCTGCCCACCATATTTTAGCCTTTTCCCTAATGAAAAGAGGGTGCTAATTTGATTAGTGACATTAAAAGTGATAAGATCAAATACCTTCTCAAAAATACTGTTGATGACAAAATTTATTTCTACATATTGCCCAATACAGCAAGGAAGAAATTTAAAGGTTTATTTATGTGTATGGTGTGTCATCTGCATATATTTAAGTGCATTGCATGCCTGGTGTCTGCAGAGGCCAGAAAAGGACATCAGATGCCCTAAAGCTGGAGTTACAGGTGGTTATGAGTCACTATGTGGGCAGTAAGAGCTAAACCCAGGTCCTCTGCAAGAGGTTAAGTAGCCAGTACCCTTAACCACTGAGCTATCTCTCCAGCCCTCAAGGAGAAAATGTTTATAGGTGAACAAAAACATTATGTTTAAAGGGTTGATGCTATTTCATCATCACCAAATGAGTCTATGTTTAAATAGACACTTACATCTTAGAATACTCCAGAAATTTTTGTGTTTTAATTATTAAATATATCATATATTAAATATATCACATGTGATGCACTGTTGAGGAGATAATCTTTCCTACGGTCTTTTGGGCCATATCTTTCAAAGTAAAGGTCCTTTTTGCACCACAGCACACTAGAAAATACCTCCAAAAGCAATCAGAAAGCACTGCTGATAATAGCAAAAATCTACTG
The DNA here is from genome assembly GCA_002335545.1 of Apodemus speciosus. Taxonomy (NCBI): domain Eukaryota; kingdom Metazoa; phylum Chordata; class Mammalia; order Rodentia; family Muridae; genus Apodemus; species Apodemus speciosus. The sequence continues at coordinate 46,428 of BDUI01002197.1, read as the reverse complement.
ACACAATGTCTAACATACATATGTATGTATGTGTGTGTGTGTGTGTACATATATGTATCCACTCATATTACAAAATACTGAACAGCTTTTGGTTGCTGTGATACATCTATCCATAGTATGAGACAGAAGTATATTTTTAAAAGAAAGGTACAGAACAGTACATGTATATGTGACTATTTTTATCTTTATTATTTTATTTTTTAAAAAGTTCTTTTAAAGACAAGGTCTTGCCATGTATCCCAGGCTGGCCTTGAACTTACACAGACACACCTGCTTCTGCCTTCTCTGTGTGCCCCAACATGCTTAGTCATTTAAAACGTTTTTATTATATTTATTTTGTGTGTGCTTGTACACGCATGTGCTCACACAACTAGAGGTCAGAGGACAACTTTCAGGACCTGTTTCTCTACTTCCAACATGTATGTCCCAGCACTGAGTCCAGGTCTGCAGGCTTGAAGGAAGAGCCTTCACCAGCTGAGCCTGATACGACTACTTGAAGGCAGAAGGAAACACACTTTCTAGTGCGCACATTTCATTTCCCCTAGAGGGATAAATAAGGAACTCAGCAGTCCTCTCCTGGAGAAGGCGCGAGAGAAGGCAGGCTGGCTGCCACAGTCCACAGTCCAGCGTGCTGAACCGACGTCAGCCCTGTGACACCAGGCCCTGCTCTCCCTGCCCAGCTTTCATGAGGTAAAGCACAGGCTGAAGAGCTGGAGTCCGAACTGTACACCGTGTGAGCAGCAAGTCGGTGCCACGAGGTTTCTGACTCTCAGCTTTCTGGATTTCAGATTAGGGTGCTTGGCCAGTAACATCTATGCAAATATTCTAAACTGAAGAAAAACTACTAAACCAAAGCACTTCTAAGCATGGTAAGAACACTACACCTGTGTACTAACTGACTAGCACGCCATGCTGGCTTCTCTGTACCATGACTTTGCCATACTTCTCCCTAAGTGTACATTCTTTCCCAGTCGAGACTTTCAGGTGCTAACGCTTTTAAAGCTTCTGTGAACCAGCTCTTCCTGGCGCCATCATCTACCCCCTGGACTGCTCAATGCCTCTCACGGTCTTCTGTCCGTTATGCCTGCTATCTCACTTGACTTCACAACACTTACAAACGAAGTACTTCCCAACAGTCAGTCAGTCAGTCAGTCAGTCAGTCAGTCAGTCAGTCAGTCAGTCAGTCAGTCTGTCTGTCTGTCTGTCTATCTCTGTTTTCTGTCAGGATCCCTACACCACCGAGGCCAGCAGTTCCCTGCTGTGAGGTGAAGAATGAAACTTGGGTCAGCACTACCTTAGCATCCAGAGTCGGACCTTAWGGTTTATTTTTCTTACATATTTAAGCACAGTAAAACTTTGGGCAAAGTCTCCATGTGACAGTTATCATCACGAAGCTCCCGGGTGGCCACATCCAGACTCCCTTGCAAAGCAGGACGGCACCTGCGACCTTGACAATAACAGTGCTCAGGGTAAGAGGCATTATTGATGGAAGATTCGGAGTACATGAGACCTCTTCGTAAGGGCCTAAACAATGCTCAGGATTTGGAGGGATTCAAGGGAAGGCTGGCTCCATAGAATAGCAAAAATATCACTCAGTTGTTAGACAGCGCCTACCGCAGCTTTCTAGGTAAATGGGTGTCAGTCATTTTCTTCCTTTGAAGAAAAAAAGGCTCATGCTTAACAATTCTGGATTTTATTTAATGCCTTCTGTGAGCTGTGCCTCCTACAGTTTAACACCATGCACACCATGCTGGCTTCTATGTACCAGCCAACAAGTGCTTCCGAGGCGTGTTCCCCACGTTGCTTACCTCTGATTATTTGCTGATGGCCTCCATAAGAACATTATCACAATAAGGATGAGTGAGAAGAGGAAGCTCCAGAACGCATCGTCCACCCACAGCTCCATCCAGTCCTGCAGTAACAACGGTCCAAACACGAAGGTCACCCTTCTGGTACGCGTGCAAATGTCCCATTCAAACTGGACACCTCTCTAGTTGGCAAACCCTCCTTGTGAATAAACATGCAATAATTTCCTTCCGAGGAAACCTATGTTGCTGTAAGCATTTTTTTCTAAAAAGCATGCATATTTCCCTTCACAAAATTTTAGAACCAACAGAAGGATTTAGGGGAAAAAAAATCAAAACTAAAACTTAGAACTTTAAGCAGAAAATATTAAAGAGGAGGAGTAACCCCAAAGGTCCGGCTTCTGTCCTTCACCTGTCCCTTACACTGCAGCGGCCCGGGGCTTCCAGGCACTCTGCGAGCACGCCTAGGACCTCAAGAAGCAGGCTGAGGRGAACTGTGCTTCCAGCGGAGTAAGCACGGACACCCCCCAAAGCCAAGGCTGAGTGCAATGCCAAAGCCACACAGCAGACTTAGGGGCWGAGCAGGCCAGGGGCACGGCTCAGTGAGGCGAAGCATGTGCTTAGCATGTGTAGAGAGCTGGGGACCAGCTCCAGCACCAAGAGGCAAAAAGAAAGAAAAAGAGGCACAACGCTGTTTTTCAAAATATATAAAAAGAAGTTCGGAAAAAGGGATAACGAGTTTGAGAGGAACTTGTTGGAATAGTTACTACTTCTGCTGTTGTGAGCCAGGGTCAAACACAGCCCAAGTGTGCCTTGAACTTTGGCTCCTCCTGCCTCCTCCGCCTCCCAAGGACTGCTACCACCGGTCTCTGTGATGCTGGGTAAACCTAGCCATGTGCATGTGAGGTGAGCATTCGAGCAACTGAGACTCACCCCCAGCTTCAGTCATGTAAAACAGAAAAAAGTTTTGATAATTCTACAGAAAATAGATTTTAAAAATGCCCAATAAAGGCCGGGCAGTGGTGGCACACGCCTGTAATCCCAGCACTTGGGAGGCAGAGGCAGGCGGATTTCTGAGTTCGAGGCCAGCCTGGTCTACAGAGTGAGTTCCAGGACAGCCAGGGCTACACAGAGAAACCCTGTCTTGAAAAACAAACAAACAAACAAACAAACAAAGCCCAATAAAATGATTTTACAAACTAAACTCATTGAAATTCTACAAAACAGTATAATTAAAACAATAACTGTTTAAATAATTAAATGCTTTAGTTCTTTAATAATTTAATTAACTACCTTAATTATCTAATCAATAATTTAAATCTTAAAACATTTAAGATTTTACTTACTGACTGGCATTTTGCCATCCTGAAGGTCTTTGTTGTCCACACCATAAACACTATAGAAGCTGAAAGACAGAGAAAAGTCACCTATGGAAGAATATCCAATATTGAAATGGGTTATTTTTGAAAGAGGCATAGATGGCTTACCCAGCACAGCAAAGATGAGCGTATTTGTAAAATGCCTATATAATGAAAATTTCACTGTGTTCTTTCTTAGCCTTAGGGTCTTCATAGTCTGTGCCAAACTTATAAAAATGTGAAAAACCAGTTAAGGAAAAACATGGAAAAATGGCAAAATATAGTTAAAAGAAAACATAGGATGCTGGGATTAAGGTGTGCATCAACAGGTCTGGCAAGACTAGCTTCTAAAGTAACACAATCCAACTAATTAGGACCTACCGTGAGATCCTACAAAAATACAAACACATTGTACCCCTTAAACACATCAAATGAAACAAACAAATCTGTTCTGAAATTATCCAAAAGTGTTCTTTAAAAGCTAAGGGGTTAAAAATTCAAAAGCAAATTTGAAACTACCTAAACCTTTACTTACCAGGGCATTGCTCAGGTCAAGTTTAACTGGCCTACTGCCACCACCTCCCCACCCCCCCCCCACCCCCACAGAAGGGAAAGCAGTGACAAAAGCGCACAGGCCCACAGGTGGGAGAGCCAGCCCAGCATGCTGCTGCAGCAGGAAAGGATATCCACCAGCACAAGCCCGAGTCAAGGAGAGAGAGAGGCAGGCTGGCCAGAAGAACAAGATCAGAGTCATTTGCCTGCAGCAAAACAGCAAAAACAATAACCAAGCAGGAAAGAGGGGCAGACATAAGAAAGACTACCAACTCTGAACCTGTACGTTACATTCTTACAGGATTAACTGCTTTTGTGTTAGGTTCACTGAAATCAAAGTCAACAACATCATTATCCAAAACCACCAATTGTATATCTATCCTTGCTTGTATCTATCTGCTTGTCATCTGTAACCATTTGAGAAACCCATTTCTCACTTTATAGTACTAAAAATGACCACACAGCAGCTGCTGGTGAACTTTACAAACTCAAGTTCAGAGGACAGGAGTACTACAGTAACTTACTTTTGGTTGCCACTCAATGCCGTCCAGAATAATTTTAATTTCTGGATTTCTTTATGACCACTGAGTAAACCAAACCTTTCAACTCACTTCCCTCCCTTCCCATGCCAACACAATGGAAAGTAACAAAGCCCGTGCTGGCCAGAGGAGACATTCCTACCACAGTTCCTGCCTGGGTGTTTCCCAGTAAGTCACTCTGTGGACAGTTAAGAAATCTTTGAAATACATTATCTTTAAGTTCCCAAGAAAGAACAGCACACTTTGTTTGTTTTGAGACAGAGTCTCTTAATGTAGTACTGGCTGTCTTTAAATTCTCTTTATAGTTCATGTTGGCCTCCAACTCAGAGATCTACCTGCATCTGCCCACCAAGTACTAGGATTAAAGGTGTGCACCACCACACCTGGCTATAAAATTCTTCAGGATGAAGTCTAGCATTGCTTAATGCAAGGATTCCCTGACTTCTCAAAAGCTCCAAGCACGAATCACTTTAGAGGCAGGAGCCTGGGCTCCTTCTAAATGCACGATGGCAGAGTACAGGCCATTAGCACAGGGAGGTCCTGCTAAGGGAGGGATTGCCTCCATCTCTACAGCAGTTCCAGAGGTGTCTACTTCCTGTCCTCCCTGCCACCCCAGGAAGGTAAGTGTCTCCGAGAAGCCACTGCAGAGGCCACACAGGACCCATCCATGTCATTCCCTGTGGCCTCATCTGCCATGATTCCCCACCATGTTTACACACACACACACACACACACACACACACACACACACACACAGACAAACACAAAACTAAGCTAAGACACGTCGTCTTTACTGTTTCTGCCAGAGTTTTCCTCCTGCCTCTAACAAGGCAATTTCTTGTTATGCTGCGTCTGTGAATTTACACACCTGTCTCTTATCAGGTGTGAACTCTGTAAACATAGAGACAATATTCTTTTTGCGCCTCACTGTGTGAGGTGTACACTGAAGTGTACATACTTAATGAATTAAGAAAATAAAGACATTCCTATTTGGGGAATTATTACTTTCTTGCCTTTAACTGAATTCCTATATTGAGAAAACAATAATGTACAATCATATTTCATTCTGCCATTATTGTGAATTAAAAGTAATCTGATTTTAATGATACCACCAACTATTTTGGAAGGACATGGTAAAGGATATGAACCACACAAAAATGGAGTCAATAACTGCTAAAACAATGTCAGTCAAAACAACAGCTAAATGTTTAGAACCCTGAAAGATAAAAGTATGGACAGCCTAAGTTTACACAAGTTTCAGTGCAGTGTGAAAGTATCATCTGATGAAGAGAAACAATTTTGCTTTTCATCACCTCCAACTTTGTACTGTTTTATACCTCGATGGGATGTGTTTGGCACATAGAAATCATCTGTTTTGGGAACAATAAATGTAATCTGCTCTATGCGCCCAGCAGGTGATGGAAATGCTCTACACCTGCCCAAGAGCTCTTAATTTTGATGAGACTTGACTAGTTCAATGGCTGAGCACTTCCAAACTTTCCCCGAGGCTAACACACTCCCCTCTGGTATTCTTGGTTTAAAATCCAGAGCTCTTGGGTGAGGCACTTGCAGGGATTTTAGAGTGGATTAGTGATTCACTGCTGCAGAGAAATAAATGGATTGGCAAATAAATACAATGCGTGTTATGCCTCAGTCTCGCCCAGACCTACCATTTCAGTCTCCTTCCTCTTCACACCAAACCTAGAGCTGGGACTATCAGAAAAGTTAGTTCCTGACCTCCCCTGATGGTAAAGGCACAYACTCATGCAAAAAGGCAGAGTGGCGGTGGGAGTAAGTGGGAAGGGGGAAACAAGCTATAATTTAGGCATTTGTTTCAAAACAGCCAGTATCTAACTGCTGAGTATGTAAATTTTAAAATGTATAATACTGTGTTTCTATGTGGGGTAGGATTTTTCCTAGTGTTTTTAGAAAAGATTAATTTACTATTAATTATATATATATATATATATACATATATTTGAAGCATATAGGAAGTATTCATAATTATGCAAAGGAATAAATGTGCTCAGAGAGTAAAAGAGCACTTGGAAACACTATGCAGATGCACAAGACAATTGGAATAAGGCTTTCAATAGTGCTGAAAAAATGTCTTCCTCCACGAGCCCAAATTATGTGAGGTAAACCTAGCTAACAACACACAGATTAAGTGCTCTGTGCACAATGATCTGACCCGCCCACTGAATTCAAGTCCATTTTGGATAAAATGCAAGACTCTCTGGATCAGGCAAATACACTGGCTCTTTAAGCACTTGGCCCTCAAGAAACTCCTAAGGACCCACGCTCCTTTCATGGAGGTGTTGGGCTTGATCAGAGATTAAAATACCAACACTTCCTCGGACGACAAAGTATTGCTGTCCACGTGATCAGAGTCTTCCCTGAGCGTGACCTCCTTCCGGTTCATCCAGCAGGGACCTGCTGACTCCCCAGACAGCAAATCCAGTCAGAGCAAAGTCAGCCAATGAGGAGGCTGCTCACGCCAGTGAAGAGTATAAACCCTTCCTGCCTATCTAGTCTGCTTCTATCCTGCTCATTGGATCCACTTCTAAGCCCAGGATTAAAAAAGCTATGTCTGTGTTTAAACTGTGTAAGGGAAAGACAGACGCCCCTGTTGAGCAGACACTTGTGGACAGAGCTACCTCCAAGGGCAACATCAGCGGCACTTTCACCACCGGCCATTTTAGGAAGCATTCTGCTGGGCTCTCCCTTAACCAAGTATGAAAAAAATCAGCCTATTTCATCTAAAAAAAAAAGCCCAGATTGGACTTTTTCATACACTTTTATCTTAAGAAACAACAACAACAAAAAATGAAGAATGACAGTATTCCATAGCAACAAAAAGGGTGACTGAGTTAATGTGGCTTTTACCCCGATGACTCTCATGACACCTTCAATGGCTGCAAAGATCAAGTAAAGCAATCCCAGTCCAATCACCCGGTGCATCACTGTTCCTAGCCGAGGCCTGGAGTAAGCAAGACAAGGAGGCGGGGGAGAGAAAGCATTCATGAGTTGAGAACATCGGAACACAGAATTCGGGGGTCAATCCACAGAGGGCACTATCTAGTCATGTGGCAGTGCTTGGGCTCTCTTTCACAGGACACAATCACAGGCCCAGGAGTACCCACTCGTTCTGCCCTCTAGGACCTGAAACTGTACTGGTGCTAGTGTGTGTGGCTGGCCACAAAGGCACCAGAGGATTTGAAGTTCAAGCAATAAGATGAACATAACCAAGTACTAATTCTTTTTTTTTTTTTTTTTGTACTAATTCTTAGTATGGAGGAACTGGCTGGTGAACCTAGGAAGAGATGTGCTAGCTTCTAGAGGCTGACAGAGGTTATAACTTCTATTAACTACACACCACACAAAGCACTATCTTAGAGGAACCCACTGATCTTGTGACTGGACACAGAGCAGAACAAGCATCAGGAACACCAGTGCCCTCTCTCTATTTTCCTGCCTCTCAGAGCAGGGGTGATAACATAATTTGGTTTTTAATCTTTAAACTTAAAAGATAAATAATAGTTTTGAGTCTTATAAATAAGTAGGGGGAAATGTATTTTCTTTTACAATAACAATCTGAATATATAGATGGGACCTACAAATCAGAATTGATTGCACATAAATTTTAAAATTCTTAAAAAACCAATTTCTCAGAGTAATTAGGAAAAATTAGTAAAAAGGAAAAAAATGCCTTTGAAAAACCTAAGTGCTGGAGAGATAGCTCAGCAGTTAAGAACACTGACTGCTCTTCCAGAGGTCCTGAGTTCAATTCCCAGCAACCACATGGTAGCTCACAACCATCAGTAATGAGATCTGATGCCCTCTTCTGGGGTGTATGAAGACAGCTACAGTGTACTCACATACATGAAATAAATAAATAAATCTTAAAAAAAAAAAGAAAGAAAGAAAGAAAAAGAAAAAGGAAACCTATCTAAGAGAGTCATGTTAAAGCAAAATCCAAGGCAAAGAGCTAAGTGTAGGGTGTGAGAAAGGAGATGAGGGTGGTGGCCCCCTTCACGTGACAGGCAATGAAGGTGTAGAAGGCAGCCCAGGCTGGCCTTGAACTAGAGGTCCTTTGGACTCCATGTCCTAAGTGCAGGGATTACAAGTTTCAACAGACCTAGCTATGACCTAACCATTCTACTCCACAATATTTTCTCAAGAAAAACAAAACCTGTCTGCCTAAAAGCTTGTTTGTCAGCAGTCATGACAGCTTTACCATTATTGTCAAAAATTAGGGGAAATAAACATTTATAGCTAGTAATAACCAAATACGTTCAGGGGGAAGAGCACCCTCATTACCTTGGGCATGCAATATGCAACAGAACCCTCCAGGAAACCTAAGCTGTTGAGAAGCACAGATCCTGCCTACCTTCCTGCCTTTAGAATGGAAAGAACTGGGCGGAGTGAATTGTGAATAAAGATCCCCTACTAGAAAGCCAACAAAATCACAGGCTGGCTCTCAGCGCCATTCAAAGGTGAGCAACTCGGCTAACCCCTGCTCTGTAGAACTGCAACTGTTTGTATGCAGCGGCCACTTCAATTACAGATGAAGTTGAATAAAAAGAAAAATTACAAAAGTGACCAGAATTCCAAGACATAGCCAATAATATGTGAGAAATTGGAGCTTAAATAGAAATAAACCTTTTAGTCCACATGGGGTGTCAGAGTCCTCCTTATACCACAGGGAGTGGCAGATCACAATTACAACAGCTAAGAAGGAAGATCTGTAATTAAAAGACGTGGCTTGGTTTCCATGTTTGCATTGGGTTTAGATGGAAGTTTCCAAATAGTCTCTACTGCCCTTGTGAATTACACACCATGCACAGCAAAGTCATCTGGATCCCAGAGTCAACCCAACTCCATCATTCATTTTAGCTTCACTCCTGTCTCCCCTTCAGGAAGAGCCTGGGAGCCTGACATCTTGGCCCTGGCTGTGCTCTCTACACAATGAGAATCAGCAGGAAGGCCTAGGGAATGCAGATCCCTGAAGCCGCACTCTGAGTGCCACTGCTCCACCTCTGCTTTTGCCATGGGTACTTCAGAGCTCCTAAATCTCCCCAGTATTTTTATATTAGCTAACATCAATGTTGCTTCCCCAGTGACCCTAGATTAACTTGAAAATATCCTTAGACATGCACTTAAAACACCTGCCAAACAACTGTGCTACTGTGCAAAGAGGCCAGCTGGAGCTACATTTTGAAATATAACTTCAAAATACCCTTCTTCTCACCTCTCCAAAGCTTCCTGTGCCTTGCTGCAGTGGTATGGTTASAGTCTCATGTGGGAGGGCTACTCTGGGAGTGCATGACCCCTCCTGGTCCCCTGGGTAGGTCAACTGCACCACAGCCCATTAGTGAATCCTGCAGATGGGAGTGACCCAGATAGTGACTACCTTCACCTACCAGAGATCACCACAAAAGAAGGGTAGGTGTTCCTGTGGGTTACAGACCTCCYGAGCACTGGGGACACCATCCCACTCCCAGACTGCTTTATAGACAGTACCAGYGCTGCCGCCTGGATGGCTAGGAACACTGGCCCCCTGCTACTACATCACTATCACCAGTGGAACCCCTGCAAGCTGGGCCCGTCCCAGGTTCCCTACATACCGAGGTACACATTATTCAATGTATGGTTCTTATATCAGCCTCTGGCCTCTTCTACAAGTGTGTTGAAACAGAGAAATCAAGACAGAGGTAAATGGGGTCCCAAGAAAGAAAGATTCAGTGTGGTGTGACCAATCTTCCTGCCTTCACTCTTTCCTGCCTTTTATGGCGCTCTCAGTGGCTCTAATGTTAGAACGGGGTGTCCAGAACTCCACGGCCTCGTGGTCTGTAGGGCAAAGGAAGATGGTATGTCCATTGGAAAGGAAATGGTGGCCTCTAGTTATTATGGTTCTGTACTTTGGGTCTGGATTTGCTCCACTTTAAAATAAAACTTAAACCACTTAAGAATTAAGGTGTGGTGGCGCATGCCTATAATCGCCACAGGACTTGCATTAGATGCTCAGGCCACCTTGGCTACTGGGATTCAATTCCAGATCTTTATTTGGAGATAATATAAAATGGCTAGTCCATGCAAGTCTTTTAAACCCATGTTCCTGCAGAGTTTTCCCTGGGGATTCAGGTAGCACTTGACAAGTCCCCAGTTCCACAGAGGCCATGGTGTACCTCTGTGGTACCTCTAGAGCTGAAGCACTAGACTGGAGAGTCGAGAGCTGTTCATCACAGCAGTACTTACTTCACAATGCCATAACCCAAGCTCACAATGATCACAAGCAGGCGAGCCAACGTCCTCTTAACTGCAGATATCAACTCCGCAAATATCAGTAAACCTTGGGCTGAGGAGCAAGAAAAGAAAACAACTGATTATATATACTCTTGAAAGCCTTCTAAGACTCTAAAAAAATTACTGTGCAATGACACTGATGTCAACTGGCATTTCAGGCCTCAGTGAAAGGCAACACTACCTCCTGAAGACTCAGCACAGGTCTGGTCAGCTAGCTCTCCCTATTGGGCAGTTTTCTTATGTCGACCTGAAGCCTACCAGAGCTCCCCTCCAGCTACCTCCCTCTTCATGTCCAGCAAATATGTGAAAGTGATCATGTTCTCTGAAGTTCTCTTTTTCCAGTGCCTTTGTCATTTATTCATTTAAGATGTACATTTACAATAGTAAAGTACTGGCCTGGAATGTACAAGGCCCTGGGTTCAAACTCTAACCCATAAAAAGAAATGGAAGTATTCCTTGTGCTCCTGCCATAAAAGACTGTGAGTGAGGCACCTTGATCTCTATGTGCACAGACTTTGAACTCTGGGCATGTAAGCAGACCCACCCAGCATGGGGAGGGCTGGAGGTGACACAGTAACCCTGGGACCAGGAGAAAGAGCAACCTAATACACATCTGGGGGGTGGGGGCATGTAATTGGTCTGGAAATGAGGATTTAAAGACTAAGTGGATATATGAGGGGGAAGAAAAGGGCAAATACAACAGTCCTTGGGAAGCACAAAGGAGAGAANAGTCTCATGTGGGAGGGCTACTCTGGGAGTGCATGACCCCTCCTGGTCCCCTGGGTAGGTCAACTGCACCACAGCCCATTAGTGAATCCTGCAGATGGGAGTGACCCAGATAGTGACTACCTTCACCTACCAGAGATCACCACAAAAGAAGGGTAGGTGTTCCTGTGGGTTACAGACCTCCYGAGCACTGGGGACACCATCCCACTCCCAGACTGCTTTATAGACAGTACCAGCGCTGCCGCCTGGATGGCTAGGAACACTGGCCCCCTGCTACTACATCACTATCACCAGTGGAACCCCTGCAAGCTGGGCCCGTCCCAGGTTCCCTACATACCGAGGTACACATTATTCAATGTATGGTTCTTATATCAGCCTCTGGCCTCTTCTACAAGTGTGTTGAAACAGAGAAATCAAGACAGAGGTAAATGGGGTCCCAAGAAAGAAAGATTCAGTGTGGTGTGACCAATCTTCCTGCCTTCACTCTTTCCTGCCTTTTATGGCGCTCTCAGTGGCTCTAATGTTAGAACGGGGTGTCCAGAACTCCACGGCCTCGTGGTCTGTAGGGCAAAGGAAGATGGTATGTCCATTGGAAAGGAAATGGTGGCCTCTAGTTATTATGGTTCTGTACTTTGGGTCTGGATTTGCTCCACTTTAAAATAAAACTTAAACCACTTAAGAATTAAGGTGTGGTGGCGCATGCCTATAATCGCCACAGGACTTGCATTAGATGCTCAGGCCACCTTGGCTACTGGGATTCAATTCCAGATCTTTATTTGGAGATAATATAAAATGGCTAGTCCATGCAAGTCTTTTAAACCCATGTTCCTGCAGAGTTTTCCCTGGGGATTCAGGTAGCACTTGACAAGTCCCCAGTTCCACAGAGGCCATGGTGTACCTCTGTGGTACCTCTAGAGCTGAAGCACTAGACTGGAGAGTCGAGAGCTGTTCATCACAGCAGTACTTACTTCACAATGCCATAACCCAAGCTCACAATGATCACAAGCAGGCGAGCCAACGTCCTCTTAACTGCAGATATCAACTCCGCAAATATCAGTAAACCTTGGGCTGAGGAGCAAGAAAAGAAAACAACTGATTATATATACTCTTGAAAGCCTTCTAAGACTCTAAAAAAATTACTGTGCAATGACACTGATGTCAACTGGCATTTCAGGCCTCAGTGAAAGGCAACACTACCTCCTGAAGACTCAGCACAGGTCTGGTCAGCTAGCTCTCCCTATTGGGCAGTTTTCTTATGTCGACCTGAAGCCTACCAGAGCTCCCCTCCAGCTACCTCCCTCTTCATGTCCAGCAAATATGTGAAAGTGATCATGTTCTCTGAAGTTCTCTTTTTCCAGTGCCTTTGTCATTTATTCATTTAAGATGTACATTTACAATAGTAAAGTACTGGCCTGGAATGTACAAGGCCCTGGGTTCAAACTCTAACCCATAAAAAGAAATGGAAGTATTCCTTGTGCTCCTGCCATAAAAGACTGTGAGTGAGGCACCTTGATCTCTATSTGCACAGACTTTGAACTCTGGGCATGTAAGCAGACCCACCCAGCATGGGGAGGGCTGGAGGTGACACAGTAACCCTGGGACCAGGAGAAAGAGCAACCTAATACACATCTGGGGGGTGGGGGCATGTAATTGGTCTGGAAATGAGGATTTAAAGACTAAGTGGATATATGAGGGGGAAGAAAAGGGCAAATACAACAGTCCTTGGGAAGCACAAAGGAGAGAAMAGCATAGTGTATATGCGGTCGGCAATGTCAGAGGCCAAGAGAAGAGTATAGAAGGGAGARCGGGAGCACTCACGGCTCCGGGACAGTTATGGAGTCCAGGCTTGGTGCTGAAGGCAGTGGGAGGTAACAGCAGTGAACAGATGAGAGGAATTGGTAAACTACAGCCCAGGGCCCAAATCTGTTCTTGGGTATTTCTGTAAGTCAAGTTTTATAACACAGACATGCTTATTTGTTTATTGTTGTCTGTGGCTGCTTTTTACTCTGGGCAGAGCTGAGTCATCAGAGATCATGTGGTGTGCAAAGTCAAAAATGTTTAGTACATGGCCTTTGCAGGACTCCTCAAACACACTGACAGTGACCCAGAGTTTATCTGCTAACCCCACTGGTGACACCTCAGGTGAAGAACTTGGATTCCTGGATGGCCCCAAAAGGCATTTCATTTCTGCATAGATCTCTGGTTTTTGCTGTTCTTCAGTCCACACCACTCTTGTTCTCTCTAGGTAAGAGATCCTTACCAGAACAGAAAGGGGATGAGCTACCTCCTGTGACACTCAGTCATGTTTCAACCCTAATGCTTTATCATTTGATACTACCTCCACCTGACCTGACAGTACTCGGGAAGGAGTCCGGGGCCCACGTAAGCTAGGCAAGTTATCCACCCCTGGGATACACCCCAGCACTTCACTATCTGACTTAGAGCACATATGCAAACATCTCTGTGCCCATATATAGCAGAAGCAGCTCTGCTATGCAGTCTTCCATGTTGACCCTTTGTTTAGTCTTTTGTAGATATCCTTATAGCCTTTCTATTTTCAAAAATTTCAAACATTCCTCAACAGAGAGAAATTAGTGTGATAAATTCCTATGAATCTATTACTCAGCTTCAATAAATAGCAACTTGAGTCGAAAGTGGACTCAAGTATATTTCAATTCAGTTTTTTTTCTTTCCTAGAGTTGGCTAGCATGACTGTGTTTGTTAGTAACTGATGCCAAGATCATTTGTAACTGCACTCAAAAAGACATTTTTACCCCTTTGAAATCTTCCAAAGTGTCAGTGGTAAGAGCAAACCTTCACTCCTGTGGCTTGTTTGGCTCTATCTTCTACAAGCCTGAGACACACATCTGAAGTGTGTCACAGCAACCTAGCCAGCTTCAAGCATCCCACTGTGCAAACCAAGGCAGGGCCTCCTCTGATCACAGGAGGCTTTTGCAGGGTCAAGAGGAGAGCACAGACTACAGGTGCCACTGGTTTTGGTGCTACTCTTCTTAATCTCTGGGGCTCAAGGGCTTTTCTTTTCTTTTTTCAAAGAAGAGGGAAAAAAATCAGAAAAGGAAAATATCAAAAGAACTGGCCACACTTAAGGTACCCTTACCCGTATCTTGATATTGTTTTAATGTAATTAGAATGGGAATTTTTCTTTTTCCAGGACTATACGGTAAAGGGAAAATTAGGAGGGAAAAAAGTGAGAACAAATGTGCTGGTTCAGAAGATGATCAGGGTCCTACTCTGACGCTGCCACTCTGTGTAAGAGTGGAGGGCGCACATGTTTCTATACCAGAGGACACAGGTGTCCTGATTTACCACTCTCCAGCTTATTCCCCTGAGACAGTCTCTCGCTGAACCTGCAGCTAGGCTGCAGCAAGCTCCACAGATCCCCCACAGCGCTGGGGCTGTAATGTGTTGTGTGTAGCCACGCGAGGCTCTTAAGTGGGTACTGAATGCTTTCTCAGTAAGTGCTTTCATCCTCAGCCACCTTCCAAGCCTCCTGGCAACTCTTGTTGGCTTCCATCCTCTTTCCTGGCAATAGAGATATTTGCAAACCTATGTATAAAAGGGGTCTTCCTCCAGCTATGCCCACATTAGCTAAAATACACTACACAAAACATGGAAACAGTCAAAACTTACTTGACAGTCCAGTGCTGTTGATGTTTTGGTATTCACTATAAAAAACTGCCTTTTCAAGCATTCCTAGGAAAATAACAGCTGCAATCCAGAACTGGATTCTTAATATATCTTTCCAGTAACAGGCAGACCACAGCAGCCAGAGGACACCATATAATATGTAAACAATACACATCACCATGTAAAACTGCAGAAAGAGAAACAGTGTTAGCCTCTGACCCTTTTAACTCTAGAAAGTAGACATCTCTTGATTTTCCCACCCTTCATTTCTTAGTTTCTCTAGAAGCAGAAATAGAGGGCATATCAAAACATTAGCTACGGAGCAATTATTACTACTGAACTCTTAAAAATTCATTTGGAAACAAGGAAAAGAAATACTCACAATCATGAGAGGCCAGTCTGATGCAGAGATGTACCCATGAGGACCCACCATAGAAAGAGAAACTAGTGACAGCAGCAACAGGGAAGGAGAGGAAGAAAGACAAGAGTTAATTAACAATCAAGTTTTAAAAACATTTTAAACATGAGCTCAACTCTCCCCATCTATTAAAAAAGTATTAGTATTAAGATAAGTATTAAGTTTTAGGTCTTCAAAATAAATGTATAACTAACAAATCTACCCTTGAAAGATATGTTTTAAACATAAATAGATTCACATTAATGACAAAAACTATAGAATACAGATAATGTATGAATAGAGGTTAACTATACCATTTAAATCCCAAACTGCATCTGTTTTCTCTGTTTTAATAGAAACAATGAAGATATGGAAGCCATCTTTCTGGGTTCTGGCTACAACATCCTGCAATAGAAAGAATAAGTCTTTGTTCTTTGGAACAGATTAGTATATGAAATACAGTTAAATAGTTCACACTTAAATGGTTTTAACAGTTGGACAGATAAAACAAAGGGAAGGAATGGCAGGCAGTGGAAGGAAGACCCTGCTGCCATTTTCTTTTTTACCCATCCCCCCCATGCCCAGGAGAGGGGAACCAAAGGTTCTCATCCTCTGTGTCTTCTACCACGTCTGCTGCCACAGGTTCCCCATGCATTCTCATCCTCTGCTGCCTTTAATATTATCATTCAAATATATTTTCTGGGTTGGTCTTGATGAGACACGCCTTTAATCCCAACACATAGGAGGCAGAGGCAAGTGAACCTCTGTGGGTTCAAGGCTAGCCTGGTCTACATAAAGTTCCAGGCTATACAGGACCACAGAGTGAAATCCTATCTTTAAAAAAATCTGCTGGTGGCTGTGGCGCATGCCTTTAATCCCAGCACTTGGGAGGCAGAGGCAAACTTTGTGAAGACTCTGTGAGGCCAGCCTGGTCTACTCTACAGAGTTCCAGGACAGCCAGGACTACACAGTGACAGCTATCTTAAAAAAAAAAATCTTATATTAGAATTCTCATATTCCATCCTAATACCATCATTCAATTTTAACTAAATATTGTTTTTTAAAAATTGAGTTGAGAGACAAGTGAGGTAATGTCAAAAATAAGTCAGACTAGCCAGAGGCTTTGAGTCTGAGCCAGTCTGGGCAGCAGTAATACAATGTCACCAAACAAAATATAACTACAAAATTGTTTCTCACTCTCTACAAGGGATGGGTACCTGGATCATCCCCAATAGGTACCGAATCCTTGAACGCTCAAGTTCTTCATATAAAATGCCAAGGCATTTGCATAGTCTACACATCCTTCTGCATGCTTAAAATCATCTCTAGATTATTTCTCACACTAATAGAATGTAAATGCTATGCAAACAGTTGTTTTATCTGATTGTCTAGGGAATGACATGAAAATGTCTGTACAGTTCAATACAGAATGACTATTCTGACAGTTTCTGAGCTGCACTTGGCTGTATCTATGTAGTACTCAGGGATTCACAGCCTGCAGGTGCTGAGGGTTAGCACACATGGATTAAATGATTCAAGTGTCTTGTCRCTCTGCTACCACTTGTTCCACTAACAAATAAAGCTGTCCAGTGGGCCTGGAGAGACGGCCCAGAGGTTAAAAGCACTTGATGCTCTTTCAGAGGACCTAACTTTAGTTCCCAGCACCSACATCGGGTGGCTTACAACAACTTATAACTCCCACTCCAAGGGATCTGTATGCAATACTCTTGTAGCATACACACACACACACACACACACACACACACACACACACACACANACACACACACACACACACACACACACACACACACACACACACACACACACAAAATTAAAAATAAAACCAAACACTAAGAACTGCCCCTCAATGATGCTAATGCCTCTTCTAACGGCCAACAGCCCTGCAAAGTCACCGTGGCACAGTCTACACCTGTGAGCATCCTCTTCGCATTCTCCACATAAGATAGCTCGTGTAAAGAGTTTGTTCCCTGCCTCTGCAGTCCATGTCTTCCTGTTAGATTTCTATTTGGAATGGAAGAGGAAAATGTAAAGTCACTCTATAAAACCTAAATTTAGGCACTCCTATGCCCAGCTCAGCCCTACACAGAACTCCTCTCAACCTTCTGTACCTCATACTCAGGCTTTCGCCTGCTAGTATTTCCCCCAAACGCCACAATCTCCCTCTCCTGAGCTACCCTGTGTCTCACTATACAGCCTTGGTGATGGAAGGAGCCCACTGCTATGCTGTCTTGTGCACTGAGAACTGACACTTCAAAAAACAAAACAGAACAACAAAAACAAAGCAAAAAACAGCTGCAGAGGTAGTCTTCAGAGAGATTTTTAAACAAAAGCAGAAATAATGCCTGTAACAAAAGAAACAAAAGAAAATATACTTTTWAAAATAGTTCCTCTTTTTTTCTTTCCCAACTTTAGTTAGTATCATCCTCCAAGTAATCATCAGATTGATTTTCCAAATCTTACTATAGTTTGTGCTTACTGGATTTAAAGACAAAAGGGCTTACCGTAGATCCTTCCTGGCTTGAAATGTTTCTAATACCTGTTAGTTCTTTATTCTGAAAAAGAGTAAAACAAACCCATTCTATATTACTACATTTCCATGGAGAAAAGTAGCTTTTAATAATTAAGATAAGGGGCTGGAGAGATGGCTCAGTGGTTATGATCATTGACTGCTCTTCCAGCGGTCCTGAGTTCAATTCCCAGCAACGACATGGTGTCTCACAACCATCTATAATAGGATCTGATGCACTCTTCTGGTGTGTCTGAAGAGATAGACAGTGTACTCACATATGTAAAATAAGCCTTTAAAAAAACACTCTTTAAAAATAATAATTAAGATAAAAACATTAGAAGAAAACAGGTTTAAAAGTYGAGTATCAGAGATCAGGTCTCACTGTACTCTGAACATGAATTAACAAAGTTCTTAGAATGTGCTTCCTTAATAGTGTGGCAAATGCTGGAGAGTGGCTGCTGTTGGAGAAAGTGTAGGAAATAAACAGGGGTGTTAGGTGCTAAACTTCTGGACTTGGTCAAAGTCTGCAGTTTCTGAAAAACTCCTGAGGCACATGTGTGTAATTTTCTGTATGCTTGTTATGCTTCCATATTCATTTTTAAGAACTTCAATTTTTTTACTTTTGATATTTTCATTTTAGAATTTTCAGGAAAAAGAAAACTATAATAATCCCTAACCTCTCTATCTATGTGACTTAGTTAGGACTTCTACTGCTGTGATAAACACCATGACCAGAAGCAGCTGGGGAGTAAAAGGTTTAATTTTACAACTCTCAGGTCACACCCTATCACTACGGGAAGTCAGGACAGGAATCCAGAGGCAGGACTGAGGCGGAAGCCATGGAGGGAAAACTGCTTACTGGCTTGCTTTTCACAGCTTGTTCCCCTGCATTCTCATACAAACCAAAACCACCTGCCCAGTGGTCCCATGTCACTGTTCCCACAGAGAACTGGGCCCTCCTACATTAATTATCATCAAGAAAATGCCACACAGACTTGCCTACAGGCAATATGATGGAGGCATTTTCTCAACTGGAGTTTCTCTTCCTAGATAATTCTAGCCTGGGTCAAGTTGACTCTCCACCCCAAAAACACCAGGATACCAGATATGACTGTCTTATTAACATTTATAACAACTCTTTCTGGGAGAGAAAACATGCATACAGGAAGGAGTATTTAGGTTGTTAAATGCCCATGAAAAGGCAAGGGTAATAGATCACTGGCCTTCACAACATAGAGGTTACTAGTAACCTTGACTACAGCTCATTTGACAAGATGCTGGGAGCAAAAACCTGAGAATGGGGAAAAGAATGAGAGACAGAACTGGAGAAAGCAGATCATAAAAACTTCTTGTAAGTCACCAAATCCCGACACTACTATGGACGACAAGAAGTGTATACCAAAAGGAGCATGCCATGGTTGTCTCCGGAGGGGCCCTGCCAGAGCCTTACAAATACAGAGGCAGATGCTASCARCCAACCATTGGTCTGGGTGTGGGGTCCCCAATGGAGGAGCTGGAGGGTGGTCCGGAGGAGCTGAAGGGGTTTACAGCCCATGGGAAGAACAACGATGTCAGCCACCCAGACGCCCCAGGACTCCCAGGGACTAAACCATCAACCAAGGGGTACACATGGTTCCAGCCAAAAATGTGACAGAGGAATGCCTTGTTGGGCATCAGTGGGAGGAGTGGTCCTTGGTCAGGTGAAGGCACAATAGACGCCTCAACAAAGGGAAATCGAGGTGGGGGGAGGTGGGAGTGGGTCGGGTGGAGGGGCATATATGTGGAGGCAGGGGGAGGGAGGAGGGGTTGGGGGGGTGTTTGGGGAGGGGGGAAATTGGGAAAGGTTTTACCACTGCAAATGTAAATGAAGATGATATTCAATAAATAAAATTAAAAAAAAACAGGCATGATGGTGCACACCTTCAACCCTAGCCATTTTTTTTTAATTTTTTAAAAAGATTTATTTATTATATATAAGTACATTGTAGCTGTCTTCAGACAGCTAAGAAAAGGGCATGAGATCTCATTACAGTTGGTTGTGAGCCACCATGTGGTTGCAGGGATTTGAACTCAGGACCTCTGGAAGAGCAGTCAGTGCTCTTAACCACTGAGCCATCTCTCCAGTGCCCAACCCCAGCCATTTGGAGGCAGAAGGAGGTGTATCTCTGAGTTCAAGGATAGCCTTTCTACATAGAATTCCAGGTCAATTGGGACTACATAATGAGACTGTCTCTGGGAAAAAAAAAGAAAAAGGAAAAAAAAAGCAATAGGATATCAATTTATTTCTTATATCCTAATGCACATATGCAAAAACTAAAACCAAGACAAGCACTTTCCTTTCTGAAAATACTGACAAAACATTATTCATGTTTGGTGTTTATATTCACTACAAACAAGCTGATTTTAACATAATTGATTTTAACCAGGCAGATACTCACATTTAATGAAGGAAATGCCTGTGAATCACTACTGCAATCTAAGTTTTCACTTTTTGTTGTCCAACAGTCAATGTTTTTGAAGTAAGCACAGACATCCGTATCAGCATGAAGTTCATGTTTTTGGGACAGCTCCTATCCAAGGTAAAATTCTAAGTTATAATTTTCTTCTACATCTTTTTTCCTAGGTGATTAAAAAAAACAACTAAAAAAAAAAAAACAACTTCATATCTAAAGAATACCAAGAATTAATTCAGTTTGGAATATTTTAAAATATGCAATAAAATCAAATACCAAAGAGAAAAAAATATTAACTGTGATTCTACGTATAATGGAGGTGACCACATCATTTTAGCCATTTCAGTGTGTTCACACATCGTATCATGTACAAGTATGATCTTACTGTGAGGAAAGAGATTAAGATACTACTGTAGGTGAGCATGGGGTGCATGATGCTAATCCCAGACCTTAGGCTAAAGCACAAGAAATGGCTATTCAAGACCAGCCTGGGACGTGCAGAGACTGCATCAAGCTGGGAATCGTGGCTCTTTCTTTTAATCCCAGCACTTGGAAGGCAGAGGCAAGTGGATCTCTGTAAGTCTAAGGCCAGTCTGGACTACAGAGACAGTTCCAGGACAGCTAAGGAAACATAGAAAACCTGTCTTGAAAAAACAAAATCATGAAAACAACAACAAAAAACTAAGTCATCATAGCCTATAAAACAAAGGAAAATTAATGTGTTCATACTGTTGGTGGGATTACAGAAAAGACAGAAGAAACAGCACCTCACTCATAAAGGAAAATGCTAAGAAATACAAAAGAAAACTGAAAATAATAAAATAATCATTTGACAGTTATTATAATAATAGCTGATTCATAAGGAAAGACACACTAAGAACTGGTTTTCACTCACCTCCTCCAGCTCAGGGAATTCGTTGTGACAGGTATGATACTTCAAATGCCACTCTATGGTAAACTTCACAGGTCCAGAACAACTGAACGACTTCACTGACCAGACAAAGAGTTTTATTGTACATTAATTACAGTCTAGTATAAACTTGAGACTTCAAGAATGCTGTCTGAAGCTGGCTGCTTTAATAGTAACATGAGTAAAACATTACCTAATTTCTCTAAATCACTGCAAAATGAGATAGATAAATTCACTAAATTTTAGCAGCTATCTAGAACTTGCTACAATACTATTCAAATATAAGTCCGATGTTGGAATCAAGCAAGCATCCTGGCGTGTTAAGCTGTGGCTTCTTTTACTCACGTACTCGTCCAAAACACGCTGAATGAATCCTCTGCTGTGTACCATGAAAGGGCACAGTAGCTAACGAGAACAATTCCTCTTTATGAACTAAATTGCTGCGGGGAGTTCACAACTGGGCGCTTTTAGAAGCCTAGGAGAACAGGGTGTGAAGGGCACTGGGCACCTGACATGACCCAGGCCTAGGACATGTTACCTGAAGAAAAGCAGTAGCTGGTCAAGTGAGGAGGAGAGCGGAGCATGCGCCAAAGCCTCGTCTACGTGTGAGCCGAGACCATGGATGACGGCCTGCTTACAGTTAAAACAAACCAAGCAGTCGGACCCTTAGTGTGAGCATCACAAGGCACCACCAAGTGCTTAAAGTTGTAGGTGGTGCGATTAAGATGGAAAGGGTTAGGTCTACGGTTAAAGAAAGCTCTTGTTGGAGTATCTTATGCCACTACAGCTGGCTTCCCCAGAGCAAGAGAGCAGGAAAGGGGCAGAGAAGCCAGAGTATCTTTTTATAACAGCCTCAGATGTTTAAGAGCAACTCTGTAGAACGTGGTGGATGATGAGTACCAGAAGGCAAGGACACTGAGTATCACCTTAAAGGATGGTAATCCAAACCAAGCCCACAGATAAGACTGATGGAATTTTAGAAAAACAACAACAACAACAAAAAAAAAAAAACAAAACTATTTTTGCAAATAACTAAGTCTTGAATGAAACAAAATTCTAAAATGTTAGAACCAGTTTTAAAAAAACAAAAAACATTCAGCTTAATGTATCTTACATTTGTTTAAATTAATATATTTACTTATATCAGAATTGAATATTAAAATACTTACCAGAAAACTTGATATCAGTAGAGTTAAACATAGTTTTTCTGAATATCAAAGGTCCTGATTTCTAAAATGAAAACAAATACAGAAAAAACTTAGTTAAAACTTTCTCTGTTTTTTAAACATAGTTTTATCTTCTAAATACAGTACTCTAGTCCTTATGATACTATCTGAGCAGATGATTTTATTTTAAAGCCCCATATTTAGTCTTTGAGTCAAGACATTTTAAAATATACAACTAGGGCTAGCGAGATGGCTGGGTGGTAAGAATGCCTACTGCTCCTGTGGAGAGCCCGAGTCAGCTCCCAGCACCCAGAGCATAACTCCAGCTCCCGGAAGATGATGCCTACTTCTGACCTCTACAAGTACCTGCACTCATGTACACATTCTCCCCTACCCCTACAAAAATCAAAACCAAAAATCTTTAAAATATAAAATTGATCACATCTCTGGCTTAAAAGTGTATCACTGTGTCTATTCTCTAGTTGATGTAAGGATCAGCGGTAGTGGCCCTGCTTTTAAGGATCATGAATTCAAGGCCAACCTGGGTCACACAGTGAACTTTGTCTGGAATAAAAAGACTCTGAAAGTCTCAGTTCGGGCTTGGTGATCCACAGACAGAAGGGTTTGGCCACTACAGTTAGTGCTGCTTGGCCATACACAAACTGCACATTTACATACTGTTGTCTTAGTACCAAAGTGAAAGTACTTTCAATAAATAACATCTTTCCCAACATGACTTTGTTTACCACTGTACTTAGAGCAGTCCAAAATCCAGAGACCCCACACAGTCAAAGTCTGCTCACCTCTCCAGCAATGTCTCACTTCTGGAAAACTCTTGCTGCTAGGACCTTAGCAGTCAATCCAAAAGCTGCTAACACCTCTCTTGCTTTTCCTTAGCCTACTTAGCTCCTCCTTACCTCAAGAACCAGCTCAAAATCTCCTTCCTGGATGGGAGTGTGAGGCTCACTAGAGTCTGCTTAGCATACTACAGGCCCTGGGTGTGCTCCCCAGTGACCCCACCCCTCCTTTATGCAGTCTCTAGCAGCCACTGTGTTTCACAACATTAACCATGATTAAAGTCAAACAGTTCTTCCCAAGAATAAAAATCCTGCAGGAAGGAACCATGCTAAATGAAAGAGCAGTTAGGAATTACAGAGCACCAACAGGACAGGCCACTCTTTCCCCTTCCCAGGAGTTTCCAAAATATAAAATCAGCAGCTCAGATCCCTTTTCTGGTCTCCACATACATACACTCAGGATATGCTCAACAGGCACACTGCACTTGCTGCAGTAGCAGACACATTCCTCTCTGCTCCTCCCAAGTCTTACACTGTCTGCTGAGAAGATGAAGTCCTCCAGTCAGCCAAGCTCCACTCCATCCTGAGCCCCAGCACATGGCTAGTTACTGCACACACTTCCCACATGGAGTCCTCGCCACACCTACCAACATGGTTGTGATGTAGCCCCTCAGCAGTATAACAGGTTCTTCTGCCTCCAGACCTGAGCCTTCAATCTGTCCTTAGATGGCAGCCAGAATAATTAGCAGTTCTGCCAAGACCCCCTGTCATGGCTCTCTGCTGTTTGCACCTAAAACTAACTATTGATGGTCCCAGGGAATACTCGAACCCCAAAAGCCATGATGAGCGTTATATAAAAAATAAAAATAAAACATTCCGAGTTACGTGACATAATAAACATTTTGCTTCCGGCTTCTATTAAAAGGAGACTTGGCAACTCTGTGCCTAGGAACCACAGTGTTTCCCTACCTGAAGCCAAATGGCAGTCGCTTTAAAATAGCTGGCTTCAGATTTCCCTTCCTGAGGGCAGAGGAATGCCTAAAGTTCAAGAAGCGGACAAGGCTGACAAGGGTCCTCCCTGAAGTCACAAACTGCTGCACTGCAGTAGCTGCCTGCAAGCTGTTGGTAGACCTGGTAGACGGTCAGTGACGTAGCTTTTGATTCTTACCCATGCCAGGGACACCCTTGTTCTTAAAAGTAACCCCAACATACTCAATGGCTCACTAAGCTGGACTTCCATAGGGATAGTACTTTCAGCTGTCAGTGTCTCTAAGGAAGTCACATAACAGGTACCAATTTCAAGAGAGACACGCTGTCCGAGCTCAGCTCACTTCTGACACAATCTGTCTCAGCCCTATAAGTCCTGGAATTTAAGGCTGGAGCCTAGTGAGGGAGACCTATGGTGACCTTAGTCCCCCACCTTCCAGAACTTCATTCAACAAACACACCAAGATTTTCCCACACTGCTACTGTCCCACTCCTTACAAAGAAAATACCTACTCATCTTTTCAGACTAGTAACACATCTCCACAAATCAAAGTTAGGTTGGCTCCATCAGTACTTGAGTAATAATATCCCAAGCATGCTATATGGTATACATAAGTATCTATTCATAAATGTATTGTCCCCAATATTGTGTGAGCTCCTGAGAGAAAGGATTATATCTAAAATTCATCCTTGCAAGAGGAATGACCAATCTAGTAAATGGCATATGGTGATGCTCAAACTATTCGCTAATTTTTTATAGCTAAAAGAACCATTTTTCCCTTTTGATGAATTCAAAAAATAAATGAAAGTCTTATTTTCCCTGTTCTAAAAGACAAATTCTGACAACTTATTCTATGATGAAAATAATTCCCCTCCTCCCAAAAATATTTTTACTTCAAAGGACTAGGACCAGTTTGTTTTGGGCCCTTACAAGAAAATTTGTCTCGTTTAAGAGGCATCTTTATCTTATGTATGAATTTGTGTCATTTCAACTCAGATAGGAATAAACTTTTGCTTCTGACAAAAGCTGGGAATTTCATCTGTTCCTCAGAGCACCATGTGCATGTTTTGCCATAGCCCTGAAAAGGTCTTGTGAAAAGATTCTGGGATGGCAAGTTGCTTGCCTTTTCTGAAAAGAGAATGTACAAAGCCTGACCATCTTTAAGATCTTCATCCATGGAAACCACTACGCAGCAGGATGCAGTGGGTGTGGAGGGGCAGGCACAGGAGGAGGAGGATACAGTCGGGTGTGGAGGGGCAGGCACAGGAGGAGGAGGCCCTGCGCCTACACTTCCATAGCGAGTCCAAGTGTACTCAAGTTCTGTACAAATAGACTCTGACTGCTTCGGTTCCACGCCTGGCAAACGTCACCTGGGATAGTCTAACACCTTGGCGGCAGCTATGGGTCAGCTGGGCCTGTGCAAGAGCCGCTGCGGTGGACAGCTCGGCATCCGTGCCTGGACAAGGCTGGAGTTGCTCTCAGAGCAGTCTGGTATTAGAAGATTATATTTGGTTTCTATTTTTATTATTTTGGATTCTCACTATCCCTTCTTGCCTCTCTCCCTCCTAAATGTGTATAATAACTATACAGAGACTGCTACAAACTTGTAAATGGCTTTTAGACCAAATAGCATAAGGAGATAGGGAACCATTAAGATGTGAGACTCCTCTCCTTTGCTTTGCTGGGGAAGAGGGATAGTTAAAATGTTTACAAAACTTTAAGCTCTCTCAGAACTTTTGCCAGTGTGAAGGAAAATAAAAAAACTTAAATAATTAAAAAAAAAGATCAGCCTGCTTTTTGGAAAGAAGGGCTCGCTGACACTACCAGCCTGAGCTACACAGGAAATAAACTCAGCTTGAACAAAGCATGACAAGTCAAAAAATACAGAGTACCTACTCAGAAGAATCTTAAAAAGAAATGGATGCACTAAGCTAGACCACAGAAAGAAGCCTACATTTGATCCCCTGTAGTTTTGTAGTTGGAAGTCTGTGCACCAGATACTACTTTTGATTGAAGGAATATAAACATAAATGTAATCGTTAGAACTTGGACGTTGTTTCAACACRCTCCAAGCAGATCAGGGTGAGTCCTCTGACTCTAGAGATACTCGCAACGCTGCTTCCMGATATCCTGTCTCTTTTGCAAGACTTTCCATGATTTGGCCTCTGCATTCTTTCCACATCATCTCTTAACCATACAGCACATCAAATTCTCTAATGGCCTACCCAGTTAAGGAAGTTTCCACCTACCCATGCGTCCAGACTGGCCCTTTAAACACTCCTAAACAAACGCCCCACCCCACATACACACGCAGAAGTCCTGAACTGTAATAAGTGCGCTAAGGAATATACAGAAACCCAAGAAAAAGAGAGACGAGGTGACTATATGCATGACTGTAGCGCATATTCAATTATGCTCTAACAGAAAGGTTAGACAAACCTTGTGGCCTCGAGGATGTAGCCCCTGTAGCTGTAACCTAGCCGAAGTCTTCAGTCCCAACGATGCCGCTGGGAATGCAGAGATCGGGGGCTCTGAACTGAATAAATAAAAGCAAGACCTAGAGACACTGTGTCAGGACAGAGTGAGAGGCGGGTGGAGAGCCTCACGAACAGCAAGAACATTTGGAAAGGGAAGCCGCCCTAAGCACACACTGGGACAGCTCTTCCCTGAAGCCTACGTCAGGCAGAGGAGAGGACGCTCCTTTCCCAGAGCCCAAGCTMGACAAAAGGCTCAAGAAGCGTGTCAGAGGACCCACTGCGGGTCCAACAGAGCCATAGTGAATATGCCCAAGGCCAGACTGGTCCGCGGGCGGAGCTATCCTGCTGGTGCTGGGGCTGAGAGCTGAGCAGCGCCACGCTCAGTCCCTACAGAGCACTTACGTCATTGACCATCCTCGTCCAAAGCCCGAGCTCGGGGACTGCGTCCACAGCCGCCGGGACCCAGCACAGGAGACACAGGGCAACGCACAGCAGCTGGGCCACTGCGGGTAGGYGGCAGAGGAGGCCAGGACGGCGGCAAGCYGCAGACCKACAGGCGGCAGCCATCTTGACACGGAAGCCGCACCTGCGCTCCCGGAACCCGGCCACGCCCCGGGGCCGCACCTGGCGCAGCTCCGCCCCTGAAAGGGGGCAGGGCCACGAAGAGAAATAGAGCTTGGGAGGGAACTGGGAGGGGGGTCTTCGGCTGAAGTGGGTATGCGCTGTTAGAGGAAGTGGGCTCGAACCTGAGGTGGTTTCAGGGCCAGGCCTGGAAGAAACCGAGGAAGTGTGGAAGGGAGGGACGAGAGTCCGGAGAAAACTCCGCAGGCCCAAGGAGGGGGCGGGGCCGGAGGAAGCGGGGATGAGGAGGTGAGGCCGGGGAGTGGAGGCGGGGCCACGACTAATTAGGGAGGGGCTATGAGGTGGGGCGTGGTAGGGAGGCGGAACCGAAGTGTGGAGGCGGGACCTAGGCTGAACTAGAAGCCACTTTGAGGGGAAGGTTGGGTCTAGGAAGATGGAGGCGGGGAAAGGCACAGGGAGAGGAGGGGGAGGAAGAAGAGGCTGGGCCTTAAGGGAAACTRGAAAGTAAAGACTTAGCGGCAAAGCTGTTGGAAGGTCAGTGTGCAGAGCAGGGGGCCTAGGATGATGGGGCACTCTGATTACAAGTTTGCAGAAATGAAGATCCCAGTACTTGGGATGTAGAGGTAGGAGGATCGTGGGAATTCAAAGATAGCCTAAACTACATAGCAAGCGTTGAGACCAGCATTAGCTGCACAAGCTTGTCCAAAAGCAAAAGGAAACATTTGTCAACTAACCATCTAAATGCGCTCTAAAGGGGGAAAAATTGTTTCGAGAGCAATAGTCAGGTCTCACCAGTAGGTGGCACCCGTAAATTGATGATGTTTTATATGAATATGAATCTTTCCGGAAGGTATTTTTAGTCTCCTTTAGATTCTACAGAGTGAGTTCCAGGACAGCCAGGGCTACACAGAGAAACCCTGTCTCGAAAAACAAAAACAAACAAAAAGATTCAGTAGGAGTTGCTGATCATACCTCTAATTTACTTATTTTTAAGTAACTATTTTTCAAGCACATTTAAGTTCACAGTAAAATCGAGAGGAATGGATTACTATAGAGTTCTAATATCGCCCTGGTCACCTCAAAAACCTTCCCCTGCTAGCAACCTTCCACACTACATGGAGTGCCATTAATGGAGACCATTAAACCAGTAATCGACTCAGAACTGCATCTTGCTGCTCATTAAGTATCTCACAGAGGTACCGATTTCCAAGTAATAGATGAAACAGGGATTTTACCTTATTGAGGAGCAAATGGAATATGAGATGGTCCTGAGGTCCCGCCAAGTCCGACTACCTGAGATCTATTCCTGGAACCAACATGGTCCCAGGAACAGACTCTGAAATGTTGTTCTTTAACCCCCAAATACTTCCCACTCAATACATAAATAAAATGTAATTAAAAATTTTAAAAAGYAATTACTTTTGTTAATTAGATGTTTCTTACTCCAGGGTAATTTCATTTCCAAGGAAGAGTGGTACTGACATTGCTTCCTTGAGTTAGTTAGGCTGTATTTATTATCTCCTTCATTCACAGCACTCTGCCTGGATCAATAAAACCTAACATAGCAAAGAGCCATCAGCAGGGATATACCCTGGCCCTGGTTCACTCCCCGGCACTACAGATAGAGCTAATTGAACAGGGGAAGTTGGTCACATCCTGGGGTGTAGATATAAAAGAGTCTGGGGACATGACTCAATGGTAAGAGCACTGGCTGCTCTTGCAGAGGACTAGGGTTCCATTCCCAGCACCCATATGGCAACTCACAACCTTCTTCAGCTCCAGTTCCAGGGCACCTGTTACCCTCTTCTGACCTCCCTGGGCACCGGGCACCTGTGTGCTCCACAAACATACATACAGGCCAAATACTCATACACATAAACAAAATAATCTAAAATAAATTTTTAATTTAAAAAGCCTCTAGCCTTTAAAAAAAATCCTTATATTTTAGAGATTTCTTTAATTTAGATGCTTCTAGAAGCAGTCTCTGGAGCTTTTCATCAGGAAAGAATCATAAATGGCAATAGTACTACGCCCCTGGAATTCATGTGTTAAGGTTCTAATCTCCAGCTGATCAAATGTGAATAGAAAAAGAGACAGAGTGAGACAAGGTCTTCAGTACAGTTATCCAGTACAATTGGTATCCCTATCCCAGGAGGAGCCTCGGACACAGTCATAGTATGGGGAGGACATTGTAAACCAGAGGAGCTGTGACAAGCCCTCGATAGAGTCAGTCAGAAGAATCTAACTGTGTCAACAGCTTAATCTCGGACTTTCTGACCCCGCAACCAYGAGGAGCTCACTGCTGCTGTCTAAGCCTCCCAGGTTCTGGTGCTTTGTTTTGTCAATCTTAACAAATCAATCCAGACAGTGAGTAAACGTGACAGTGAATGGAATGTGGACAACAGAGACAACATAATTATCCACTCAGCCACCACGGTGGCAAATGGCATRTAATCTCCAACTGACTTTGGAAAAGTGTGTGAGCAAAGTCCCGAAGTCACCKCCCCAGGAAKATGGATTGTATGTAGGTATAGATGTTTCCCAGCTTATGRTAGTTAGACTCACAGTTTTTCAGCTTCATGGTACTGCAAAGGTAGCACACGCCTAGTGCGGACTTCTTAATTTTGATCTTGCCGTGTGTGGCTGGAGATGCGTGAAGTCAGCAAAGTGGAGGCTCTGTAGTGTCCTATGACACCAAGCTGACAGTGGTGACAGCTGCTGCACCAAAATGCTTCTTTCTCCTTTATTGAGACAGGAACTCACTATATACCCCAGTCCTTGAACTCACGACCCTCCTGTTTCCACCTCCTATGTGCTAAAATCACATGACTGTATCACTATACATGCCCCCCCCCCTTTATAGTAGAAACAATTTTTTTTTTTACTGGCATAGAATGAAATGAAAAAGATTGCCATTGCATACACATATACAATGTATTGTGATTATATTCACCCTGTTACCCACTATTCTCTCCCTTCCTTTCCTTCTAAACTTCATTTTTTTTCCCAATCAGTCCTCTCAGATTG
>BDUI01002195.1:75421-101812 GCA_002335545.1 Apodemus speciosus | reverse complement strand
CTGGAACTCACTCTGTAGACCAGGCTGGCCTCAAACTCAGAAATCTGCCTGCCTCTGCCTCCCAAGTGCTGGGATTACAGGTATGCGCCACCACCGCCCGGCACCTTAGAAGTTTTATAATCGATTTGTCAGTCAGAACTCACACAGATAGTGTCTGGTTAGGGTACTTTGACTATCTGTAGGCCCAGGCTCTTCATCAGCATGAGAACAACWCTGCAGAGGCTCTGGAAGTACTGACCTGGAAAGGGGTTCAGACTGTGTACTGCATGCCAAAGGGTCAGCAGAGCCTTCACCTGCTCTAACGGGGTCTCTGGCTGCCTGAGGCAGAACGGCATCTTTTGCAAGTTGCTGTTGCAGACGAGATGTTTATGATGTTTATAATGGACACTGCCTGGGGTGTATCATCTCTTAACTTGTCAGAGACAGAGGGAGCCTCRTCAGATGGTGTCTCAGGTGTCTGTTTTATGTTCTGAACTAGGTGGACAGACTGTGTGCCCCATGTGTGAGTGATTCTAGATGCTACTTCATGATAGGCTTTGTGTCTCTCTGGCCATGACGAATTGTAAGAGAGGGCTCCACTTCCCTGTGTGTATGAGGCTCACGAAGTGGATGGCCCTGGTTTTCTCCTTGCCTCCAGYAGTGGTGAGTGTGGATGAGTAGACAAGGTAACCTGTTAGAGGCTAGAGGGCTAGCAGTGGGATAAGAGCCTGGGTTTCCTACCTAGCCTCATTCAGTTTGTTCATAGAATTGTTTGAAATTTAATTTCATCTGTTATGTCTGTAAAGGCATGTGAAACTTTAATTTTTTTAAATCCTATTTTTAATTATTGTTCTTAAATACATTAACCTTCTTTGTAACCCACCACCCACGGAGGTTGTGGAAAAGAAAGGATACAGGGGAAGTGGACCTGTTTAGAAAGGTTATTTGGAGCAACTCCCATCTGTGTTGTCTGGAAATTGGCAGTTCAGTTCACAGGTAAGCAGCAGCAACAGCTCCATCCACTCACAAACACTTCATGGATACACCAGCAGTCTAGTTCGGTAGAGTCAGGTTAACAATAGTGGTGACATGACCTAGCAGAGACMGCCAGGCCTCAGTCGGCTCAAGTCARYAGGAGCGACCAACAGGAGCGCCAGGAGAAGTTCTTAGCTCTGCCTCTCTCAGGGAAGTGAAGATCAGCGAAGACATGAGACCAGCAAGCATTGCCCAGCCTCCCGTACCAGCAAGCCAGGCTCTGTGTCCGTCACTCCGTGGAGTCCTGTTTATACCCTCCAGACATCACGTGTCCTCCACGGGCCTTGCCTCAGCAGGTGTATCCAGTCAGCCTGAGTCTAGGGAGGCAGCAAGGAACTGTAGCACAGCACCAGAAGCTTTTCGTGCGCTTCTCTCTTAAGTTTCTGCCTCAGGCATGTGCATGTGATAGCGTTGGGAGTGTGCATGCACAGGTGACCGCACACTCTGTGACATGTGATAGCGTTGGGAGTGTGCATGCACAGGTGACCGCACACTCTGTGACATGCTGGGAGTCAGAGGACAATGTTCAGAAGTTGATTCTTATCTACTGTGGCCTCTAAGAATCTAATTCCAATTGCTGGGTTTACATGACAAGAGCTAAAACCATCTGAGTCTCTTACCAGTCTCTGTTCTGTCTTTTGTTTTTTTTTNATGTCCCTTTTCTATCTTCAGCCACACCTCTTGCCACAATTCATGTAGGCCTGCCCCAGCAGCTAACCTATATGCAGCACAGGACTGCGTGTCTCAGTTATATGGCCGATTTTGGAGAATGTACCATGGGGTGCTGAGAAGAAGGTATATTCTTTTGAATTATGTGTCTCTAATCCGGTGTTCAGTGGCAATCTTCTAAAAAAAAAAAAAACAACCTGTCTTTTAATTAGTATTCATATTTAATGTAGCCATTGATACCTTCATTCTAGTCAAAAATAAAACTACACCATCTGCATCCAGTAAAGTGTTTGCACTTCTGCTGTTTCTCTTACTCAGGAGTAAGCTTGGTACACATCCAGTGCACCCTGAGACAGAGCTGCATATGTGGCACACAGCAGCCACACCAAATTATTTGCGGTTCTTTTCTCTTCTATAGTTACAGCTTACAAATCTGTAAACCCAGCGCAAAAAAGATGGTGTCAAAGAAATTCACTGCAGGGACCGGAAGCTTAAGGTTCATGGGTTGGCCAGAGAAGAAAGACTGCTAGTGCCAAAGTGTGGAAGTGCATTTGCCATGCTGCCCCCTCATGCGACTGAGGCAGCTCTCATTGCTACGGGCAGATTCTCGCCAAAGCCCCAGTAGACTGTGGCCAGCCTCTCTCCTGTATTTCAAATTTCTCTCTGAGAAGCTGAAACTCTTGAAGGCAGTGATAGACCAGTGTGCTCCTTCAGGAAAGATTAAGCAGTGAAATATGATATGGTATTTTTATAAAGTATTTTAGTTTGCTATATTATATATGTTATATTTTTCATATTTAAATTAATTTTTCATTTTTCTACATACTAAGATATACTATAATGTATCACTTAAATAGTACTATGAATTATTGTCTGCATAGGGTGATATGATGTGAATTTACCATGCTATGTTTACAAATCTAGATTTTCATATTGTTTTCTAAGTTAGGCTTTATATTCTCTATGATGTATTTTATTCCACTTTATTTCATAGCAGTTATAAATATAGGAATAGGGACGTTTGACTGTTATCAAAGCGCTGTGTCCTTTTGTCTTCCTTTCTAATTACAACTAATTTAGTACCATGTAAGCTATACTTAATTCGTTTTTTTACTCAGATTGATACTTAGATTAAATTTGATATTCTTCCCCAGCCCACTTGCCTTTGTCTTCATGAGCTCCACATTCGCACATCATTGTCCAAGGTATGCTCTGGTGTGCGGTCCGGGTTGGGGGCCTGCCCTGCAGACCCTTGCATGGGGCAGTCCTCTCCCAGGGCTCTGGCACAGTTTCCACCAGCTCCTTTCATACCCGCTGTCAGTTTGATACCTGATAGATGTCATGACATCCTGTACAATGGTTTATTTTATGAAAAAGCCCCAAACTCTAAAATACCTGATAGTTTTTCATTGGTTTTCCTTTACAAAAACCAATTATTACTTCACCATAAAAAGGGAGGAGTTCTTCTGGCCCGATTGCCTTCGGTTCGTCCATGCTGACTCACTGCTATTAAATCGTACTTCCCGCATGTATCATTAGGCTCACCCATGAGTTTCATCTCAAATTTATTTCCTAATATAGATGCTAGACATACAGGTCTATAATTTTCAGCCTCTCCTCTCTTCTTTTTAACCTTCAGGCTGGATTCCTTGTTTTCTAGTCTCCTAGTTCTTCACTCTAACAAAAGACTTCCTAAAATAATTAACAGTTTAGGGGGTGGGAATCTTTTACCCAGTCATCGATCGACCCAGTTCGTTTATTTTAAATGCTGCTAAGAGTCTTTGTTCCTCCCAAACCGGTGTGTATGCCCTGTCACCTTCTGCTACAGTCAGTCCTCTCGGTCCATTCTGGCATGGCGACTTTGGTATTTTGGTAGCTGGCTGTCTTCTTTGCTCTCTTTCTGATTTTTATGCCTGTTCAAGTTCCTAAGTTTAGATAAAATTGCACTGCATTCTTTGAGTGAGGAGTGAAAAGTATCAGGAAGATTTTTTATCAGCCTGCATTTTAGCGCTGGGA
This sequence comes from Apodemus speciosus, assembly GCA_002335545.1. Lineage (NCBI taxonomy): Eukaryota > Metazoa > Chordata > Mammalia > Rodentia > Muridae > Apodemus > Apodemus speciosus. Next base: position 98,113 of record BDUI01002195.1, on the reverse strand, counting down.
TTGACATTCCATGAAACCCCATTCCTGAATGTTTGTCTGAGAGAATGTGACTTACTCTTCAGGGAAGCCGACTTGTGCATTCCTCAGCACATCTTCTATTAAATAATATTCTTCTTTCTTCTGGACCCCACAGTGACACATCCTTACATACGTTAATGCTTCATGTGCTTGAGAGTAGATAATCTTTAATGCCTTAGCAGTGCATATGAATACCTCGTGTTAGTGCTCAGCCACTGTCTGGCACACCCTCATGTCCCTCTCATTTCCGGAGGAGGTAGAGTTTGCTGACTGAAGTCTCAGCCCAGACTGAATCCTGATGCCTTCCTGTTCTGTGGCCAGTGGCAGTGCTGCACTTTCTGCTTTTCGTGCTATCGAATATAAGTTTTTAATTACAAAGAAAGAAAGAGGAACAGGAATAATCGTGCCAGRCTTCCCACCAGACCTTTCAATCTTCAAAAACAAGTCTCTGATGGTCATAGTTCTCGTTAACGATGGACCTTCCAGCAGATAGGTTGCCTAAGGACACAGAACTAGAGTCTGACTGAACCAAATCCATGACTGTCTTCTTGAGTGTTCCGACATAGCGTTTAATCCTGTGTAGAGGAGTTCTTTTAAAAATCAGGTAATCAAATTTTTACTATGTAAAATGTAAAAGTTGGGGGAATTTCAGATTTTATATTATCTGAATATGTGCTTTAGGAAGTAAAATGCACAATAGCTTTAAATCCACTATGGTGAATATTTTCATGGTGGTTTTTCAGTATCCTTATATCATACAGAAGAAAATAGGAAGATAGAATCAAATGAACTGGTGTTGCTGTGGACTGTGTCAAGGTATGTGGCTTCAAACACTCCCTCAACCAGTCTGTATTTCCTTTTTCATCTTCATAGTGATACAGAACACACAATTGAAATAAACCTTTATCAGTATGTTTTCAATCATTAATTCCTGATAGGATTGACAATTGGTACCTGATAATCATAGAAACTTGTTTAGTTAAATACTCTTGGATCAATATTAGTCACAAAGGTTTCTTGCTGGCTACGGGGTGTTAAAGAACATTTTGAAGTGCTGTTTACATATTTTCACCCTAAAGATAGGCTGGATTCTCATTTGCCTTCAAAGCACGTGTAACTCAGAGCACAGCAAAATGTCCTTCGTTGTGTCTTAACTACCTTCTCACAGTTACATGGTGGTCTCATCAGGACCAGCATGCACGGCATTTGAGAACAGGACTCTGAAAGCTAAGAAGGTTTTGAAAAGAGGAGGGAAACAGAGTTGTTGTTTAAGGGAAAATTGATTGTGGACAGTTCAAGTGAAGGCAGTATGATCTGATCCAGTGATTGATACGGCTCTTACTTTTTATAGACCTGTTACCAACTGTGCTTTCAATATAACTGTATTTTTAAAATTTACATGCTATCACATATTTTGAATCCAAATTAAAAGTGGTTTTCTATAAGAACTATTTATTGTAAGTGTTGATAAGTCCCATCACTAGCTCTGCATAACAGGTTGTTTCTTGAACTGAACCTGTTTACTGAAGGAAAATACTATAGATTTTTCAAATTATGAAATTTAGATATGTTGTATAATTATCTTTGAAATTTATTAAAAATGCAACATTATTTTTGATAATTTCATTCATTTTTATTTGCAATGAGTAAAATTATCATTGTACAAATTTTCTGTGAGGTTTTGTAGAATAATTACAAAATCACACAAAAATACAGAATAGTAGTATTCACTCAACATTCCTAAATGTCACCATGTCATCATGGAATAGCAAAACCCAACAACATAAACATTCCTATGGTGCTATTGCCTGTGCTCTCTTCTTTGTTCAGAGTTTACTATGTCTTCAGTCATATCCTTTATTTTCTCTTTCACTAGAATCTATTCATGGGCCAGCATTTGTTATTACTGTCATGTCTTAGTTTTTCTAGTCCATGACCACTTCTCCTCTTTTATGATTTTGATACTTACACAGATATAGACCAGTCATTGTGTAGAATTTCCCTTAACTTGAGTTAGCCTAATGTTTATGTAAGATTTAGTTGAAGCTGTGAAAGGTACATTTCTTACAGCAACAGATGGTACTCTGCCTAGCAGAATGAGACTTGTTCTGCAGGTTCCTCCACTGTCAAATGGTATTTCCTTTTTGATGAGTGGGTATCTCTGGAAATTACTTTCTAGCACTGTGTTGTGTGTGTTTCATCTTGTGTGTTTCCTGCCTAAAGTCGGAGGCTCTGGTTTTCAGGTGGCCTGTGTCCCAGTTGTGCGTATTGCCTTTGTGCGCTTCTGCTTCCAGACATCCTCATCAGGCAAACGAGGCCATTCTTGTGGGGATTTGACCCATGGCTTCCCTGTGATTGTACACTTAGGTCCAGCTGACTGTGGATTCAGCAGTGACTTTTTGTGGCTATGACACTAAAAGCAGAAATAATAGAAGAAAGAAAAATAAAGATAAGTTGAACTTCATAAAACAAAACAAAGCTTTGTACTTCAAAGGGCATTATTTAAAAATTAAAACCTATATAAAATAGGCAGAAAATAATATACAGCTCTGTGTTGTAAAGTGCCTGTATCCAGAACATTTAATGTTTGCCTAGGGGTATGCTAAATCGCAGCAGAGCAAGTGTCCCTCTTAAAGTTTAGGACATACACATGAGTTCTCACCAACTGACCAGGACCCAGTAAGAATTCAGAAATATACTTGGCATCATGACTCACTAGGTAAACACACACCAAATGAAAATGAAATGCCATGAAGTCATTATTTTCCATTTGCCTCATGCTTTTAATTTACTGTTGACTGAACACAAGGGCCATCTCTGAATATGAAGCACCCACACAGATGTATGCATTCATTGTTTGCTCCCAGGTGACGACTGCAGTCGTAACGAGGTGACAAGACAGCACCTTAACTGCCATCTTTCATCATCGGCTTGTCAGTGTGGCTGCACAAAGATGAGAAGTAGGAGATAAGCAAGGAGAGAGAAATGGTATCACCTAGGCCATCCTCAGGGGACATGTGCCTTCTCCCTCTGTAGCCTTGTTGTGTCTTACTCTCTGTTTGCCAGCAGTCACAAAGCCACATGCACGAGGGGGCTCCATAGGCTCACAGCAATGGGCGTWCGACCACAGACTGGAACCACCTAAAAGTCAGCCTGAGGCCCTCTTAAATTGCTTCACAGTGCATTTACTCCTCTGAATCATTTTAAGTCATGTTTTGTGTAACGAATGAGATACGGGTTGTATTCTTTTGTCTACAAAGTARTAACCTATTCATTGAAAACATTTCCCTTCCTCAATTAATTTCTTTTGTACTCCTATTCCAGGTAATTTTGGGCAATTTTCTTTATATTAGCATAGCAATTTCTAAAATTAAGTATATATGGATTTTTAATTTTATTCTCAAAATGCTATGGTTGATTCCATACATTTTTTCCAGCTTTGTTTCTTCACCGCTTCATTGTTCTGTTATCTGAGTTTATCAAGACTGCCTGTTCCTTTTCTTGAATGACTTTCTTACAGAGGGGAACATACAGTGCTATTCAAAAAAAATCTTACAGAAAAATAAAATGAAGTCTGTATGTTTGTGTTGAGAATACAGTAGTGAAATTTGTGTTCTTTAATTTTTATATCTTTAATAAAAATTGAGTTTTTTCCTTTTGATATTCTTCTCTGGTGAGCTTTGAAATTGTAACAATATATTCACCTAATTCATATTTTATATTCATAATATAGTCATATGTCACTTGACAAGAGAGGCCTTCTGAGAACTGTGCTGTTAGGCAATTTCATTGTTATTGTTGACTTATGTGTGTGTGTTATAGCCTGCTACACATGTAAGCAATGTGTTAGGTATCTGTGTTTCAATATCTATGTCTGTCTGTCTGTCTGTCTGTCTGTCTGTCTGTCTGTCTGTCTGTCTATACTTCTGTCATGGCTGTGCTGATGGAAGTATGATACTAAAATCAAGTGTTGGAGGGAGAGATGTCTAGGAGGATGTTCCTCCTAACGCGCTGGTCGATCGCAATGGCATTGTCTTCTGTGACTGGATTTTTCATGTCACAAGGTATCTTCAACATTCATCCTTTGTCATGGCATGTGACTGAATTTCCTTCCTTCAAGAGACTCAGTAAATGTGCATCACTGCACAAGCTACACAATCACACATGCTAGAAACTAGTTTTCTATACCCATGGCATTCAGGGTATTGAGAGATTGATTACTTAGAAGACATTCTTGAAAAGGACAATGTGAAACTAGAGAAGAATAAGGAGAAAAATCAGACAAATTGCCATGAGCCTTTCAAGGTAAGCTGACCTGAAAGGCATTACATGGCACRTGTTAGTGAACATTTGGATGGAAGAGTCAGGTAAATAAAATTTCACATGTTCTTTATTGAGAAAAAAGGAGAATATTTGAGCTTCTTGAAATATTCTTACTCTCTTATTGTTTTTTTCTTTTTTTCTAAGACATATTAAAAACACTTAGATACATTCTTTTAATAGAAGAAAATCCATCATTGTAAAGTAGTTACTTGAATCACCTAATAGCTTTCACTGCAGCAGAATATAGCGTAGGCCTTGACTCGATAAAACAGTATTTTTGATGGCTGGTCTAGAGTCTTCTTAAAAAGCTCTGCTCAGACGTGCTCGCTCTTGTCACCGCTATTAGTGCCATTTGTTGAGTAGCATGTCAGAGTGATTGGCAGGGACTCATTCTTTCTGCTAAAGACTCATAATTTTAGAGCATGCTTAAAATAAAAACCTAGCATAAGTGACTTCCTGTTTGTAAAGGCAAAGACAGGACTCCTTTGCAAGTAGCATAGATTAGTTGAATCAGTGCATGGAAGGGAACGTGAGTTTTTCTTCTGGAAGAGAACACTGTGCTTTACAGCGCTCGCGTAGGCCCGCTCTGCTGGAGTGACTTGCAGGGCCGTTTTCCTTCTGTGTGCTGGCAGGGGACACATTCAGGTCTATGTCTTCAATGGGCTGAAGTAGCCATCAGTCTCTCTTAATACTGTGTGTCTTAAAAGGATTAATGAGTTAATATTTTTAACATAAAATAGGACATAGCTTTCTATTAAATTCTCTAAGCATTTTACAAATAAAATATATAATCAAAATTTACTCTGTTCTGTGTTCTTTTTAATTATSCCAATAGGTGCTCCTCTTGATTGACAAAGGCCCATGTTCAGTGTTGTACTTTATGTCAACATCGATGGCCTGGACTATTAACACAGCTCACATATTCATGTTTGAGCCACTTTGATTCTAATTGTTTTCCTTATTCTTTTGAGAAACATGACTTTGTAATCAGTAGTCTGCTGTGAAGATTATCCAGATCTTCCCATGCAGACACTCGGTTTTCCTGATGTGCTTGTGTTCTGTTTAATGGCTTTTGGTTTCACTTGAAACCAAAAAAGTTGTTTAGAAAGCTGCCAAACTCAACAACCATCTCTGCTCATCTAATAGTTAGGTGAACCAAATACTTATTTTATTATGCATCCAGTCAACACTGAGCTATGACACTTTGCTGTGCTTGACGGATAAACTGTTGGTTTTTATTTGTTAGATTCCCCTGGCTATTTAGACCGAGAAAACATCATATTTAGATCAAAGACCAAATAATATAGGTACCTAATGTTCTCTTTCTTGTGCACATTTTATTATTAAATTCTTTCAACTTTTAAATGTTCTTGCTGTTTAAAGGTGGGTGGAAGTCCTTCAGTTTACTTCAGTGATGGTAATGTAGCTCATATTTGTGTAGCTTAAGTATTCACATAGTTGGTTAATATTAAATGTATGAAGGATGCTGACGGGCACACTTATCAGTGTCAGAAGAGTGGGACGAGCAAAGAGGCTGGAAATCTGAAGCAGGCTAGAGGAACTCTGGGTCAGGGATTGGTGTGGACGGGCGAGCACGGCGCTAACCTAGAGGATGCAGGGTGGTAAAACTCAGAGAAGGAAGAGGCAAAGGATATCACCTAGTTACAGCTTAGGGTTCTGGTTTGTTTTAATGTTTTCCTACTGTGTAATCTTCATCCATATCTCTGGCCTTTAGCCCCTAGTATGTAATGAAAAAATAAATAAATGTGATTGTGATAAATACTTTTAGGTTATGAATCATTGGCCATGAGCTAGAACTAAACCCACAGAGTAATATTGTTTTATATGGGATTCTTTTCAGTACTTAATATATTTTCACCTCAATTTCTGTGTCCAATAAAATGTTAGATGCTCTCTGGTCAGTTTGAAGATATCAAGTTTGTAATATCTTTTCTTCCTTGACAAAAACATTTCAAATCTAGGACGGAGTGTTCTGTTGTTTGTGGCGGGACCACGTTGGGTGTGCTCATAGTTCAGGTGTTAAGATCCAGCAGACTCCTGCATGATGATGTGCACAGTCATTTTCACTCACTGTACAAACAATATGTCATCATCATAAGTTAGGTAAAATTGAATGTTTTTCTCTAAGGAGGACTAAATTGCAGCATGGTAATTTACAGGCATCTTATCTGCGTACTTACATTTACCGACACTGCACTTCCCTATTCTCAAAACCAGCATGTATGTTAGTGACACAGAGCAGGAGAACCCCTCTCCCCACCCTCAGCCTGCCTGCCAGCAGCTGCACTGCTCCTCTTGCTTCCTCCCCCTGAATGCATGCTCTCTAACATGGGCTGAGCAACACTGCAGCCTCCCCCTGAATGCAGTCTCTTCTGTGTGCTGAGCAACACTGCAGGGCCTTGGACGTGATGTGATTTTTACTGAAACCCTAACACCACAGATATCTAGAAGTTGAGATCCAATGATCTTGGTGGTGTAGGGTTTTTCGCATGAGTCAGAACATGAAGAGGCCCCTCACATTGATACACTACAACTTCAAAGATATTTTAATCTAAAACTCTTTATTATGTCCAAATTGTCAGTTATAGACCTTGTTGCCATCTCTGTCGAGAAGAAAGAACTAATTTTTAACTAATTTGTAAGCAGGGTTTTGAAACCATSTAAGTTCATGAATTTACCTTCTAATTTTTCCTTTGCCATGTTATAAATTATTTTAGTCACTAGAAATTAAGTTTCCACTAATGTTTTGTATCACGTGTCTTATTGATCCAATAAATGAGATTCCCATGACATTTGTGGATATTGGTGAAATGCTATGCACGTAAGAAAAAGAAAAACTCATGTGAGTCCTATCTAAAGTGTCCCCTTCCATACCACACCCAGAGTCAGTGTGAGCCAGCAAGGGTATGTGTTGCCTAGGCAGAACATAGGCATTGATTGAGCAGCTATACAAAGAGATGTCCAATTGCTTATAAGCTGTGTAAGGACAAAGCCTAACGTGTTTATCGGAGACAGGGCAGTGTTACCTGAGTGGAAAGAACACAAGGGAAGGGCTTCCGTGATCTTGAACTAACAGCAGATTGTTCTCAATAAATGATGACATCATACCTGAGTAATGCCGTATCGGCAGAATAGCTGACTACTTGAAGATGGGTAGCACAGTCTACAGCCAGCCTTCAGTGTCAGTGTAACCACAACTATGCTACAACTTCTTTAAATACAATTGGCAGTGTTACATGTGATGCTGGAATGAAGATTACCATTCCAACGTGTGTTATCAGTCACAGGCCTCTCACAAAAGAATTCAGTTTCTCAAAACTGTGAGTTAAAACTGTAAAAGAGGCCCTGATGTACCAAATTTAGTCTTAGGTGTGAAATTCTAAGCATGGAAGTTTTAAGTATATATACAATTAAAAAACAAAAACAAAAAATAACAGCAGGTTGAGTCTCCTTGATATTCCCTCTCTTGTTAAAAGTAGGAGGCTAATAGGTGAAATCAAAGGCCGGATTCTCAGTGTTATGCAACTTCATTGGAATCAATCACTAATATTTATCTGTCTTGAACTCTTCACCAGGGAAACAGTAGTGTCTTTAACAAAGTTATGCCGTGGTAGATGTGGAACGCTATCTCATCRTTGCCTGTGTAACAGTCACATTGAGGGCTTTGGCAGGTATGGGTGTGTTGCCTTTGTTGTCATTGCTTTGTTTATCGTCCATCTCAGTAATTTTCCACCAGCTTGCCAACAGCCTGCGGAGCCTCCGAGTTCCTTGCTTTCTCTCATGGCTTACAGCCTGTCACATCCACACTCTTGCTGTGGGTTTTCCTGACAGGGTTTTACACAGTTGTAGCTCTTGGGTCAAATAGGCTCTTCTGTGAAGTATGCATGCATGTGTGTCTGTGTCTGTGAACACTGTGGGCACTGCTGTTCCAATCTGTTATTTTAATCATGTGCTACTTAAAAATCTAAACTTAGATTTTCTATGTCTAGTACCCTTTGAGTGGATTTCCGGATACTATTTATTAGAGAGGTCTTTCTACCTATGCCCGACTCTGGCTATGATATTAACCTTTTGTAATGAAAATGCTCCATCTCTCTGACACGTAGTATGCCCTTTTAATTCTGCAGTTTCCCCATTTATTCATGTGCCACTTTGCTAGTCCCTTTCAAATGGGAAATGCTGGCCCATTCATCCTTAGTAATCGTGCTGAAGTTTTCAGTCCTTTTGATATTTAGGTTTTATTGGGTGAATGTAGAGTGTACCTTCTCTAAATGTATCTTAAATAATTGCCACTTAGAGGAATTAAGAACTGCAAGGGAAGGAAAGTGCTGACCCACAGACTAAGCTGAAGAAGCTAACGTTCCCACCGGGTCCAGTCTCTAAAGAGGACCATCAGGACAGTGGCTGGGGTCTGCATTCATGGTGCAATGACCTCCTGAAAAGGATCCACTCACAGTGGCCTTGATTGTGTTTGCATCAAGCAAACAAAGAGAAGGAGCAGCCAGCCTACCAAAGCCAGCTTTTGTTTGTCCTTGGCTGGGTTCTAAAGGCTCAGGAAGAGAATATAACYTTAAGAAGTGGAGTTGACATTGCAGGGTAAGTATGCTCCAAGGCAGTGTTCATGCAGGCATGGCTTCTGCCCTGCCCAGCAGTGTTTCTACCTGAAGGGTTCTCAGAGTCTAAACATACATTTTGATCACATATCACCTCAGTTGTTTGCATAAAGGTTCATTCATCCCAGCATTGTCTAGGCATCCCTGTTGCACTTCCTTTGCTTTACTTTTTCTTCCAAAATTGTACTCAAGGGAGTAAATACATTGAAGTATCTTCATTGAAATATGAGAAAACATATCTCTTTTGCTTTAGCTAAATCTTTAGTTATTTGTTGTGTGACAGACTTTTCCTGGGAAGATGCAGCACAGACTCTCCTTACCTCAGATAGGAAGCCTACAACAGACCACTGCACAGACACCTCCAAAGCCAGCTTGGTGAACCAGGAAACTTCGCTGTGGTCACATAGCAGGTTTGTACACGAGGGGTTGCTTATAGCAACAGAAGTGACTCAAATACAACTGCATTACCAGAGCCCATCCCAGCATGGGTGGCTGCTCAACAAAGCTCACTGCACAGCTCACAGGCCTCCCTGTCCTGTCCAGGTGCTCCTGCTGCTCTGAGCTTCTTACAAGCAGAGTAGTGGTTCTGAACCTTCCTAATTCTTCCACCCTTTAACGCAGTTCCTCATGTTGTGGTGACCTCCAACCATAAAATTATTTTCACTGCTGTTTCTTTTCTTTTTCTTTTTCTTTTTTTTTTTTTTCCGAGACAGGGTTTCTCTGTGTAGCTCCTGCTGTCCTGGAATTCACTCTGTAGACCAGGCTGGCCTCGAACTCAGAAATCCGCCTGCCTCTGCCTCCCAAGTGCTGGGATTAAAGGGTCACTGCTGTTTCTTAACTGTAATTTTGTAAAGTAGACTTTAAGTAATTAATAAAATGAAATTTTAAAGTTCATGAATAATAATGTAAGTTTTCCGAGAGTCTTAGGCAAGCCCTGTGACAGGGCCCTGTGGCTGTGGCGGCGACCCACAGACGGAGGACCTCTGTTCACGCAGCTCAGCTGCTGCAGCCTCCAGGCTGCTTGGCTGCCGTCTGCTTCTTCCAGGTGACTGGACTTGGCGAGGAGTGGTTTCTGCAGCCCGGCCACTCTCAGTGACTGGCAGCTGTCTTCCTGCCGCTCACTTCCGGAGAAGGAGGGGCCTAGGGAAACCTGCCTTTAGGAAGTTCTGAAGCTGTTTTGATTTGTTTCCTACAGGATAAAATGTTTCAATTTCATTTAAAATTGAAACATAACAATACTTACGGATACCACTGTGCTATTTTCTTATTTGAAAAAAGCATAATTAAGTAGAACTGTAATATATGATGTTCTTGTATCAGTACAAGAACTTACCTTACCAACATACAACTACTTAAAGAAATAGTTGTGTTTTCATGTCTAAACTATACATACTTAGTAATTGATATGTAAAGTACAAGAGTAGACCTTAAATAATAAAATTATTTTTTAATACTTCATGAATCCGATTTTTATTTTAAGCGCTCCCATAGTTTCAAGATGATAAAAACAACATCATAGTGATGAGATGACCTCTTGAGATGCCGGAGACTGAGGAGCAGCCATAGAGGAGAGACAACAGGTTACTAGGGTGAAGTGCCCCATAGAGTATTAGCGTTCCCACGCCCTCCCTCGCATCGTTATAAGGGGATAGGCGAATAATGTTTTTTTAAATAATTGAAGTCTGGGTTTTATTATTAGTTTATCGTTATATGTGTATAGGTTTCCRTGCAATGTTTTTGATGCATGTATAGATGGGACTGTGCCTTGACTTCAGTTTCAGTATTTGAACTTTGGAGGCCACTTGGATCAGCAGTTTCAGCATCAGTCTCACAAAATAAATGCAATGCTATCTGAGATCATCATATTATGAGTCATTTTAACAGGCACAGGGATGAGGTGTATACCCATCAGGAAGGATTATTTTAATGATGCTTACTCATGCCATGGACAGATACACAGCCTTTTTAAAAAAAAAAAATGTAGATATTTTAGATGTAAGTATGTTGCTAAAGCCATAGCATGTAGCTGTATGCAAAGGCAATTTGCAGAATATCTTGACTACTATGATCATGTGTCTCTTAAATGCAAAAAAATGAAAATCTGTATATAAATGCGTTTTAGTATAAACATACAAATGATACCTACCAAATTGTTAATGATCCTACAACATAGAGTTGGATGATAAATAGCTACTTTCTTGCTTTTTGTTTCTCTTTTTCCTTCCTTCTTTCCTTCCTTCCTTCCTTCCTTCCTTCCTCCCTCCCTCCCTCCCTCCCTCCCTCCCTTCCTTCCTTCCTTCATTATTTTGTTGGTCATGAGTAATAAATAACTTAAGAACTTCTTTTAAAAAAAGTCTTTAACTGTTCCTTCTATAACTCCTGGTCTGAGAGTCTGTTTTTACTGTCTGTGCTGCTGAGAAAAAGCTATAGCCCAAAGAAATGAAAGTGTTTCTATGTTTTCTACATTTTGCTTCTTTTTGTATCCAAAATAAAAAAGTAATAAATGCTATTTAAACGACCTTAAACCTTTACAGAGTAGGAATTAGGGAATTGGGCTTCCTTTCTCCGGTGCACATGCATAGTAGAAACCTCATGGTGATGAAAAGCATCCACATTTGGGGCAAACCCTGATCTTTCTTTGGTGTGTGACTTTCCTGGCTGCTGTGCATGCGACATGGATAGAAACGAGGCAGTCGTGCCATGAGAATCGGTCTCCCTGCATGTGATCTCTGCTGCAGCTTCCACTGCTTTTCAGTGGGATAAATATGAGTTCACTTGTTCACGCAGGGCTCACATGTGAGCAGGACATGTATGATCACGGTCCTTAGAGAGCTTGCAGCTAGAGAGACAAATGGCACTGGAGCCACAGAGACWGCTTTCAGTGGCAGCCAGGATGCCTGCTTTAAGACTGGAGCCTTCCTGGGGACCAGGGAACGAAAGAGCCTCCCAGGCTAGGTCCTGAAAATGTCTGGGCCCCAGCAAGGGCCCTGGGTATGCTGTGAGAGAACAGCCTTGGCGACCTGGAGGAAGCATGCAGATGAGGCTAAAGAGGCTCTGGGGCCTGGCTTTGAACATGTGTTGAGAATTTTGTGCTATTTAAACAGGAAGCCAGCAGGAGTTGATAACTGGGGAGTGACACTGGAGGACTCATGCCACTCGAAGGCGCTGTCCTTATAAGAATACTTAACTTTCCATAACAACACTAAGCAAACAATAAACTCTGAAACTTCAGAGAAATGTTTATCCTAGTGTGTGCTCTAAGATCACTCAGTGAAGAGTGCTTCTCTGGCTCACCCGTATCCTTCCCCGCCCTCTGCTCGCTCAGTTCCTATGACAGTCCCACTCACTTGAGGACACTGCTCAGCTTTCTTTCATTGTTTTGTTTTAACTGGGATACATAAGTCACATATGTGGAACCCGCTTAGTGTCGTTCAGCACACTGACGAGTGTTTTCTCGTCTTAGCTCAGTGTTAGCTTTGGGTGGCCTGACCACAGAGAAGGAAATGAAAGAACTAGAAAGCTGCTCTGGGCCCTAAGAGCTGGGTCAGGAGAGCGGGAGCCCTGCCTGACATCGTGACGCTGACCCTCGCCTAGTGTCTTAGTTCTTCTGGGGCAGTTTCCTCTACTGCTTTTCACAAAGCCTGCAGTAGAGCCCACCCTGTTGTCTACACAGTCTCACCGCTCATCTCAGTGCTGACTTCTGGTTCTCATCCTCACTGTAGCATAAGTGAGGCTTGCAGACATGTGTAGTGTCTGCCTTTGAGTAGATGACGACTTTATATGTGGTTCTTAGCAAGGGCACCCACTCGCAATATAAGCTGCCTACCCACTGTTTCTTTTCATAGCAAAATAAGATCTGTAGATGAATTTATTATTAAAAAACCTGTTAATCTACATTGATTTCTAATTTGTTCTAGATTCCTTAGCTGAGAAACAGTTCAGCACTGGTTGTTCTATTACCTAACAATAGTTGATGAAGCTTCTATGTTCAGAGTGTCACAGAAGGTTAGTGTTTATTGATTTTTATGCTGCTACAACTAGTGTAGTTTTGCTATCAAAGATATATGGCCATCAACAATGGAATCTGTGAAACTGAAGGATATGCACCTAATATTATTATAAACTATGCCAATATGCTAGATTTTAATAATAACAGATACTTAGCTTAATACAAAAAAGGCTTTGAAAATGAACCTACCCCAAGGCTGAATTTGTATGGAATGTTTTAATATGAAACACAAGAACAACATGTGAGACCGGAAAACTCCTTGCTTTTTGGACAGCCATCACGTTTAGTCCCTTCTTCACCTAAGGATATACTATTGATCTGAAAAGGTGTTCTAGCCAGTGATGGCTGAAATTATGAGCAATAAAGGGTTTGTTTCTGTAACAAAAGTATATAATTAGCAAGAAAGGGGGAGACTGTGTTCGATTTTAAAGGAGTTTTAAAGAAACAGTTTGAGTGTCACAACAGCGTTCAGTAATATGCAAGGGGAAAACAGCCTAGTGCCTAGAATCTTGAAATCTTTCTCTGGTTGCAGATTGGAATTAAAAGCACAAGTGCATTTTGTTTGCTTGTTTTTAGGTTTATCTCCATCTGTATTTCACTAGACAGGAATGCAATCCCTGCCTCACCCTCAATGCGAGCAGCATGAAGCGTGTCTGKGTCTYTTCTTTCTTGGTGATATGTATAATTTGTATTTCTTAGTTTACTGAAACCATCCAGTAATTAAGTGAAATAAGACAACCTATTACTTGTTTTTAAACCTAAAGTATAGAGAAGGTTTCTTTGCCTTTAAGGTTGCATGGATTAAATTTAGACATTCAACCTCATTTTGAAATTTAATGAAAATGTTCATGTTTAAAGCATGTGTGTRCACATTGTTACCGTTCCTCACTCCCTCCCTTATTTCTTGACCAGCAGCAGAATAGATTAAGTGTCCGATCAGTATGTCTTAAGACTATCTTGTCTGCTTCTCATTTTCCAGTTGATGTTAAGCCTAACAGCATGTGCTGAACTTTTTGTTTGTTGCAAAAAAAGAAGACTTGGAAAGCTTGGAAAACTGATATTTTCCCCAGAATACCATTTTTATATATGGCAATTAAAAATCTAAAATTAAAAACAAATTAATTAAAAGATTCTAGAAATTGCTGGGCCACAATGCAAAAGCCCGTCGAGGTATAAAATGTGTGGTTGAGACTTACCTACAGTGTTTGGTTTTCCTTCCTTGGTGTCAGGGCCACACACAGTTCTGTTTTCTTGGTCTGTCTCAAGCCTGTTCTTGAGCCTTCTTTTCCTCTCTTAGTCAAGCAAGGTCTCATACCGACCATATAGTGATTCGAAATACTCTTCCTCAGGACGTGAGCATTCAGGATGCTGTCCTTTTACTTCAGACCAAGGCCTTGCCTTTGCAGTGTTGTGACCTCCAGGCTGACCTCACTACCCCCCCCCCCGACCCTCTGGTGACAACTGACAGGCTTCCCTGACACCCCCTTTCATTTCTAAAATTACAGTGTTGCCACAGCTGGCCACTGGCATCCGTCCGTCCGTCATACCCTCACCTCCAAATTAGCCATTCCCCAAAGTAATGGTTGTTCTGAGAAGATGGTGTTATGAGATTAATTAAATCGAGCTTTGATATGTAGGAGTATACAGCAGAAAAACAATACATTTATATATAAGAAAAAGATTTTATAAAAGAAGCAAAATGGAAATGGGGAAAGAACCGTCCAATGGACGGACCCCAGAACTGAGCATGGCAAAGGTGGGGTTCTCACATTTCTTAAAGGAAGATTGCGTGTTACAATCTGAAAGTCTGTATGATTCTAATAACTGTGGAATTTATTCTCTGCCCTGTCCTCAGAATAAACAAAAGCAATTCCTTAGATGCAAGCTCTGTGCATGCTTGATTTGGTATTTAGTAATGAAATTTACTACCTTAAGAGTTGTAATCTGTGAGTTTTAAGAACTTGCAGGCCACCAGAGATAWAATATTATAATGCTATTTTAAATTGCTTCAATTGCTTATTTACTTGTTCCTTTACTTTATATGTGTTTTAATTTTAAATGAAACATTTTAAAATTGTAACTGCAAAGCATCGTTGCCTGGCAGTTCCTGTGCTTTTGTTCTCTGTCCTCGGACTGAGTCTGAAAGCACAGCATAGCCTCAGTGATTGACTTGAACTCAAAGTTAAGTTTGAGAAACTCAGCGAAAATGTGATAATAAAAACAATTTTTTAAAAGTAAAACTGACAGTGACAACAAAGTAGCCTGGGCAATAACAGCAGTTATTTGTAAGCTTTGTCCTGGAAAACGTAATTCGTGGTATGTTTGAGAACTAGAGTTTTAAGGGATGTTTTAATGAATTCTTCTTGAATTTAAAAATATGTTTAAAAATATGAAGTGAGGAGCTTTCGTTAATTTACCCTTACAGCTCTCAAATGAGTTGTATTTTGGTGTTTTTGGTTTTGGTTTTGTTTTAATTTAAAAACAAAAACCTTTTGTTCTGCTCCTCAAAGGGAAGGCTTGGCAGTCCTGTGTTAATCTAGTCATTTGACTTGAAACAGGTCACCTCTGCAGGGAAAGCTGGCAGAGACTGTCCCTGTCAGTTTATAATCTTGGAGGACAGGACTACCTCCCTGGCTCTCAGACAAGCCGCTCCCTCCTGTGTGCTTTCCTGCTTTCAGTTTTTWTCTCTTGTCAGTGAGCAGTGTRGCCTAATTTTAGCTGAAATAATTACTGGTTCTATGTGACCAGGCAGAATTTAAAATATTGTTAAGAAAAGACCAGAATCCTTCTGTTTTCCATAACCATTTCAGCTGAGCTGTTTTCCGAATTACAGCTTGGTGGGAAATTCAGAGGMCCGTCTGTYGCAGAGCTGMTTTTAACAGCACATACAGAGCTCTTCAGTAGGGTTGAGGTAAAATGGGTTATGTAAGCTTTCACTGATTCTCAGACTCATTCCTTCCGATATGAAGGACTGGAAGCCCAGTCGGGCTGCAGCGCAGGATGCACACCTAGTGCCCACCGACAGCGAACAAAGTGGYGAAGTGCCAGCCTCCCCCACTCTCTGGCTGAGTGCATCTTAGTGGCAGGGCTAAGCAGCAGTGCCACCCTCTGGGTCTGGGCCACCACTAGGTCAGCCCTTCTCCACCATGAAAGGATGCCTGCACAGACAGAGAGAGAGAGGCAGGCAGCCCCCTGCGGACCCAGCAGTGTCACTGTGAAGAGGCTGGCAGGCTGGCTGGCACTCATGCCTTCGCCCCTGGGCTGGGGTAGGGGTGCAGGTGGGGTGCAGGGGTGTCATCCCTTGCCTGTGTCTGTCTGTCTCTTTCCCCAGCTCTTATGACCCCTCAACACCCCCTTTTTTATTTTCTTTCACAAAAAACATAGAAAAGTGCTGTAAATTCACACTCAGAAACCTGAGGGTCAAAAATCANTTTTAACAGCACATACAGAGCTCTTCAGTAGGGTTGAGGTAAAATGGGTTATGTAAGCTTTCACTGATTCTCAGACTCATTCCTTCCGATATGAAGGACTGGAAGCCCAGTCGGGCTGCAGCGCAGGATGCACACCTAGTGCCCACCGACAGCGAACAAAGTGGYGAAGTGCCAGCCTCCCCCACTCTCTGGCTGAGTGCATCTTAGTGGCAGGGCTAAGCAGCAGTGCCACCCTCTGGGTCTGGGCCACCACTAGGTCAGCCCTTCTCCACCATGAAAGGATGCCTGCACAGACAGAGAGAGAGGCAGGCAGCCCCCTGCGGACCCAGCAGTGTCACTGTGAAGAGGCTGGCAGGCTGGCTGGCACTCATGCCTTCGCCCCTGGGCTGGGGTRGGGGTGCAGGTGGGGTGCAGGGGTGTCATCCCTTGCCTGTGTCTGTCTGTCTCTTTCCCCAGCTCTTATGACCCCTCAACACCCCCTTTTTTATTTTCTTTCACAAAAAACATAGAAAAGTGCTGTAAATTCACACTCAGAAACCTGAGGGTCAAAAATCAGATGCCTCAGAGGGAAAATAATGAAATCCCTGGCTGAGGGCAAAGCCAGCRCCACTGTCTCTGGACAGAGGRAGAGAGAGCCCTCACAGGGTGAATTGCCAGGTACTTTAAAGAAACTATTATTTTCTTAAAGAACACAACCTTTCTTCCTCTCTTCTTCATGTGTCAGCCTCCCTCTGCGGTTTATCGAGAGCCGATTTCTTTGCTCACTAGTTTTCTTGAATGGGAGCTTTCACCTGGTGGCTAGTTTGCGGTTTTACTTCATTTTCATTTAACAAGAAAACCTGCTCTGCCGGTGTGTTTTGTATGACTTGCCATTTATTATTAAGTTCACCTACATGTGTCTTCGTTACTCACACAATTTATTTGTAAAAATATGTCCAGATTGCTAGTCTTCACCTGACTAGCCTCTCTGACAGAAATCTTTTGTGTCTGGAGACACTTTTGCAGATTCAACATGGTCAGCATTATTAGTCTACCTGTGACTTGAAATATAAGGAGCACTGAAATCCCAACAATGGCAAATTGTTTTATCATTTTCATGGCACTCGGAAATGTTTTATTTGCATTTATGAAAAKTATATATCTAAGCAAATAAATTATTTTCTATGTAACCTAACCCATTGTAACTATATTTTATTAAACCTAAGGAATTTCAAGTTCATGTTTGGAGAGAAAGAGAAGATATATGTTACTAGGCTATCCAGGTTTTTAAACAAATGTATAAATATTTACAAAATGCTACTATGTGTTAYTGTAAAACAAGCCCGTGGAAAGGCTGGGAGCTCCCTGAAAAGCAGACTCCAGCAGTTAAACTGTGGCCTTCAGAGAGTCAGGTCAGAACCCAAATTAAAATCCAAAGAGGCAGTGAAAAGAGAGGAAGTATCAGTTAAGCTGTTTTGTGTGAGTGCTTTATCTCCATATGCAAATCACAGAGCCAGGAGCAGAGTAAGAGAAAGARGCATGGACCAGGGGAGGCAAACCTGCAACCATAAACAGGGCCTGCTGCCYATTGTGCTGACTTCAGAACAGATGGGAAATAAGTAGGTTAGATCTACAGTGGCTTGTGTGGCTAATAGCAGAACATCAGGAACAGTACAGGAGAGCCGTTTGCGTATCTCCTGCCAGTGCATTTCTGCTCAGCACACGTGTGAAATCAGACACTTAAAGGGCCATCTATGCAGCAGCGGCACAGGCATGATGGTTAATGAAAGCAGCGTTCCTAGGAAGAAGCTGGTGCGGCTGGAAACCACTGCCATTATTACCAGGGTCAAGGGAGCTGCTTATTCTTGTTATGATTAACTTTCCAGGAACATGAAATAAATGGACTAAACATTGAAAATGGCCTTGCTGACTCCCGTGTGATAGAGCATACCATAATCTGCGAATTTTCACCTGATCCTAGACTGCACCTCTGATTCACTGCTAACCTCTTTACCTGCCTGCACCTATGCCCTTCAAAAGCAGCTTTGGAGAGGGTGTGTGGCTTCCCAGCTGAGAAGACTCACATGATGCCTGGTAGTGTAGCATGTACAAGGGCCTGCATTTGATTCCCCATAGCTCACAATACATGCATTTGTTAACATACACATGATAGACAGACCTTTTTACATTATATAATGACTGAACTTGGGTCCTCAAGTAGCAGTGTACATTGTAAGAGCTTGTGACCACAGCTTTGGATAGGCGGTGATATACCCTGTCAGCAAAAACATCACATGGCTGGTGTCCTGGACATGTGTTAGTGTATCTTAAAACAGGGTTACTACAAACCATGCACTCCAGGAGCACTAGTGGGGCRGAGAGGCATACTCCATCTTATTGGCGTGGTCCATGTTCTTGAATTCTCCCTCAGAAAATTAGAATATTACTTCCTCTCCCCAAAAAGAGAAAGACCAAACTRCCTGCAGGTTGTGACTGATTATCCCAAGGCAAACATGAAATAGGCTCGTAGTACAAGTTGGCCAAGAAGCACTAAGCACAGTCCCCTCAATGCTACCCAGAATGGCAGGTGCAYAGGAGAGATGCCCGGAGTGGTCCTCAGGACACCGCTGTACCCAGGCAGTGCTCGTGGTTGATGACCACACAAGTGCACAGCTCGCATCTTCCAGCCCCTCTTCCTAAGCACGGCAGCTGAGAACAAGTCAGCAGTGGCTCCCTTGCCTCACTGTCATATTTGTTTAGTGTTCACATGACTTAAAATAGTGAGCGAGATGGAAGTCAGTGGGTTCTCAGGTGCTCAGTGAATAGTGGCAATGATTTTCATGATTTCTGCTGTTTACATAGAAATTAGAGCCATCCTCAAAACAGTGTAAGTCTTACTCAGAGGTCTCTTGGGGTMTAGAAATGTGTGTGGAGCAGGGCCAGCAGAAAGAAATGACATTCGGGTGCTGTGTTGGCAACCAGGGAAGGAGGAGGCCTTGAGGCCCTTTGTGATATCACTGGCATGCCTCACTGTTATAAAGATCTGTCACTTTGGTTTCTTACAAGCCACCATAGCAGCCTTGCCCCATTTTCATGAGAGTTTCTTGGGGTGTCTTAATGCCTCTTCTTTCCTCGTGCGTTAAGAAGCTTTGGGATGAGCCCTCAGAACCCAGGGCAAGCTCCCACTTTTTCGCTAATGGGAATACTCTGAGCACACACTTCCTGCTCTCTCACCTGACTCTCCAGGGTTTTCATACTTTTAACAGGATATGGTTTTAATGAGGCTTCTAGAAGCTTTAGAAACTTCTTTAATGATTTTGTTTTGACCTTTTACCACTGCCTTTGCTGAGCCTGAATTGATTGTCTACACTAGAAATTTGCTAGCACCATACGAATTTTAATATTTTCACATGCATCTTTTCCCCCTTTCCTTGATTCTGGAATGGCGCATACTGAGGATTACAATGAAAACCAAAGGGAGAATAATCTTCCCTCCCTCCCTCCCTCCCTCCCTCCCTCCCTCTCACAGCAGCTCAGTCAGTACCCTAGAGTCTGTGTCACCTCTTTGTTAAGAACAGCAAGGAGGATTCCCAGGAGGCTCTAAACATCTAAGCTTGCCCAGATTTTCATTCCCTTTAATGGCAAGAGCATTTAAGTCGAGCCCAGCAGGAATATTTACTGGCCACAGTCATTTGTAAGCAGTTGGAGTCCCCACNTAGAAATGTGTGTGGAGCAGGGCCAGCAGAAAGAAATGACATTCGGGTGCTGTGTTGGCAACCAGGGAAGGAGGAGGCCTTGAGGCCCTTTGTGATATCACTGGCATGCCTCACTGTTATAAAGATCTGTCACTTTGGTTTCTTACAAGCCACCATAGCAGCCTTGTCCTATTTTCATGAGAGTTTCTTGGGGTGTCTTAATGCCTCTTCTTTCCTCGTGCGTTAAGAAGCTTTGGAATCAGCCCTCAGAACCCAGGGCAAGCTCCCACTTTTTCGCTAATGGGAATACTCTGAGCACACACTTCCTGCTCTCTCACCTGACTCTCCAGGGTTTTCATACTTTTAACAGGATATGGTTTTAATGAGGCTTCTAGAAGCTTTAGAAACTTCTTTAATGATTTTGTTTTGACCTTTTACCACTGCCTTTGCTGAGCCTGAATTGATTGTCTACACTAGAAATTTGCTAGCACCATACGAATTTTAATATTTTCACATGCATCTTTTCCCCCTTTCCTTGATTCTGGAATGGCGCATACTGAGGATTACAATGAAAACCAAAGGGAGAATAATCTTCCCTCCCTCCCTCCCTCCCTCCCTCCCTCCCTCTCACAGCAGCTCAGTCAGTACCCTAGAGTCTGTGTCACCTCTTTGTTAAGAACAGCAAGGAGGATTCCCAGGAGGCTCTAAACATCTAAGCTTGCCCAGATTTTCATTCCCTTTAATGGCAAGAGCATTTAAGTCGAGCCCAGCAGGAATATTTACTGGCCACAGTCATTTGTAAGCAGTTGGAGTCCCCACRAGGCACTGRGCAGGAATAAGTAAGGCCAGGGTGATGTGGGCCAGGCTGGCTGTCCTCGCTGCCCTTTGATTCTGAACTACTCATCCTCCAGTCATCTTAGCCACTAAGTTAAGTTGACTGAACCCCTCTACCATGGYGTTCTGGGAAAGGAGCAAACCCTCAATAAGCCACCATACGCCACTTCCTTCTGTCGCCATGCCTTCCTGTGGACTGGCTGTCTGCGTCAGATACTCCTCTTGATCATCATCCTACTTTCCCTTCATGTTTTAACTTCCAGGAAAACCTTAAAATGTACCATTCTTTTATAGCCTTCCTTTTTTCCCATTTCCTCCATTATTGAGATTTTTTTTTTTTAATGTATGGATTCATTTCTTTGGCATTGAATACTTTTAGCTTATTTAAGGTTTTTCATCTAAATTTTTATTTTGTGATTCATTTTCATAACATATTTCATAATAGTATATTTATAGATACTAATTTTCAGAACTGAAACGACTTCCTAAAATAAAAAGTAAATAGTTCCTACCAAGCCTAGTAGCACAGGGCCATAGTCCTAGCTGCTTAGGATGCTGAGGCAGACGGATGAGAAAGTCAAGGCAAGCCTGGACCACAGAGCAAGCTCACCTCAAGCCTGGGCACCTCTGAGACCTCGTCCCAAATCAGAAGTAAAAGGAGGCACAGAGGCACAGGTCACACTCGAGGCCTGAGTTTCAGTTCTCACTACCACAGAAGAAGGGGGCATAGAAGAAGAAAGAAATGAAGAAATTTTTAGTATCACTTTTTTTATTAGTGATAGAAATACCAAGTACATCTGAGGAATAGGGCAATTCTACAGCATTCCACGGAGGGAGGRAGGAAGACAGCAATACTGGRAAAATGYCTCATGGTAGTTAACAACAGTTCAGGAACACATCGTTAACGGTTTTCCAGACTCAGCTCAGATCATAGACTGGTAATGCCCAGAAAATGAATGCAATCKTGCCATTGCCAGGAAGATTCTTATTCTTGTCTGCCTGCTGTGTCTGTTCACAGTYATGGTATAGATAGTGTCCTGTGGCCCTGCATGGACACTTCATGTGTTCAGTGCAGCTCATATGTTAGGCATTCCTGAGAGCTGTCAGTGCCAGAGCCTTGCTTTCTCATGTTACTGTTGCCCTGTTTCAGAAAGCTGAGACTGGACAGATGATAGCATAGCAGTTAAGAACATGCACTGCTCTTGCATGGGATCAGGTTCAGTTCCCAGTACCCATGTGAGGCTGCTCACAAGGGTTTATATCTCCAACTCCAAGAACACCGTGCCTATGGCCCCCACTCACGCTGTACTCACAGAGACACACACTCCTCCCCCCCCTCTAATAATTAAAATTAAAGGAGATATTTTAGAAAATTTTTAGTGAGAGGAGTTTAGTTCATTTAGAAGTTGTTTCCTGTGTATACCCATGGTAGACGCATAGGTCCTTTATTCAGCTGGCCACACTTGAAGTCCATATAGAAAACCTCAACGCAAAATGAAAGCCCTGGCAGTGAGACCGGGACAGTTGTGGGCTGTGTCGCTGTCTCAGCTTTCTGTTTAAGATCCCCACTTCCTCCTGTCATCTGACTCACAAGTCCGTCACCACTCTGGCAAATATTTTCTTCTAGCAGCTTCCATTTTGTCCTTGCTGATCCTACTCTGTGACCCCAAACTCAGTGTACATGTCTGCTAACAGCACACACTCCATGACAAGTCCCTGCATGTATCCTGTGATGATAACTGGTGGCCTCCTTGTTCATAGTAACTCTA